>VWZL01004583.1:130998-234164 GCA_013396915.1 Stercorarius parasiticus | reverse complement strand
CATTTTCCCTGCCCTTTAAATTTTGACATATACAGTCTATAACAATTTTGAAACTAAAAATTGATACTTCTCAAAATGAGTTTTATTTTAGAAATGTCATTATTTGAAAATTCCAGCTATAAAATTTCCTAAAACTTCATGTATTTTGTGTTACTCACAGCGTTTCTGTCATCAGCAAGGAAAAGAACGTTTACAGGAATGATCATTGAGTTCCAACCTAGTAATGTTGTCCTGTTTGCTTTTAATTTTTGTTTAGTCAAACAGCAATTTTTAATGGCTAAATCCATAATAGAGTGTCTGAGCAATTAAAAGTGCAATTGGCGTGTTTGTTTTCTTGTATTTTTGTCTCTATTCTAATAAATGATGCAATAAATCTAAAAAATTATAGATTTGACTGCTCACCTGCCTTTTTCTCCTTTGTAGATTCTGTAGTTGTTATTTGGTGTATAATTTTAAATTAACTTTTATTCGAAAGACTCTGAGAAATACATTTGGACCAAACTGCAGTAGGCATGTAGTACAAGGATGATTAAATATAATTATGAAGAAGTCTTCATAGAACAACTGAAAATTGAGACTATATACTGCAGGCTTTGATTAAACACAATATATTTTTTTCTGGCCGTATGGGTGAACAAGTTTGTAGTCTTTTTCTACTGCAGACTGTTCAGTATTTTTAATTAAATACAGCAGCATCCCACCTGGCATGCCTTTACTGCAGCCATGTCCTTGATAGAGCATCAAACCATTTTGTCATTTGCCACTCTTTTGCATGTTGGTAGTTAGAATCCAAGGGAAATACTCAGCTGAGCCGTTTCTGACAGATATCAGGGAATATAATAATTCAAATACTAGAGAAAAGTAATGATGTATATTCTTCCAAGGTTTTAAACTGTTAGGCTTCCAGGCCATTATCAATTCCCCATGTTTATCATGATGTTACATGTTAGAATACTTAACCTGATAGACTGACACCATGAAAGTGGTAAGACCAGAATTACAGCATGTGCACACACCACTCACAGAAGTATTCTTCTTTCACGAATTTGTCCAGTAACCTTCTAATTCCATGGAATTGTTACTACAACAAACTGCAGTAAGGTGTTCTACAGCTTCTTTATTCCTCTTCAATGACCAACTGTTTTGGAACTGCCCTTTCAACGTTCATTTCATGCATTTCCCCATGTCCTTGTACTAGGAGGACATAATAAACAGTAAATCCAGATTCAGTGTCTCTATGCCACTTATTACTCCATAAAACTCCATGATATTCTTTCCTTACTCATCTTTTGCTTCTATACTAAAAATTCCTGTTTCAATATCCCTTACACAGAAAGCTTGATTATCATTATCCATCTTCTCTATTTTTTTTATTTTATTTATTCTGTTGTTTCCTTTGAGACACAGAGATCTGAACTGCACACAGAATTCTAGAAGTGGCTGTGAAGGATGTATGCAGTGGCATAAAGTTTTCTTTATACCTTTCTTAGTAAACTTGGGGTATTTCTACAGTAAGTACAGATTCTTCTTAGTCACATCTGAAATTTTCAAGTCAAGTTTGCTGCTCATGCAACTGATGCCAGATCCATTAATTTCGCTACTAGAGTGAAAACACTTCTAGTTTTGCATTTAAAAAATCGGAAAGAGAAATGTTAAAAGGAAGCAAAATACCAGAGATATTTCCTGAATAAGTTTAGCATTCCTACTTGACTAATCTCCGCAATTTTATTTTGTCAGTAACCTGCAAGAGTTACTAGTGGGGACACACAATATTCACAGTAAATGTTTTCTTTAAAAATGATAAAAGTTTATGATGTTCCAAAATTGTAGTTCAGTAGGCATTCATGATACCTAAAATTAACATGTTTTATTAGTTAATATTGAACAAAGGATTTTTTTTTATTATCTTACGGGTTTATTTGCTTCTCACCTTTGTGAGAACTTTTAAGTCACTGATATCTTGTTCTGCAAACCTTGTGTCTATCATGGCTAAAGGACTGAGTTGCATTCAGGTGCAAAATGTTTTAATTTTAAATGATACTTGAAGGACTCAAAAGGATACTATTACTAAAAAGAGGTGTATATGTATTTAGCTCTCATCATAGACATAGTAACTAAGTCCATAAAATATATTTTTCCTCTCAAATTTCCAAGCATTGTTATACCTGTTTTACATCTAGGGAATCAAACTCCAAAAATATATGGGTTGTTACTAATCTTAGATTGTCAGACATCTGTACAAGCTCCTTAGCCATAAGGCTTTTTCACCTGTCAACCTCCTAGGAATAATTTCATTGGATATGGAGGTATAATAGCACAAAGATAGATATAAATGGAGATATATATATATACACACACAGAGGTATATAAATCTGAAGTACAGGTAAAATAACACATTCCGTCTGTGGTGTATGATTTACAGGTTATTGTGACTCCATGAGCCTTTTTGCAGTAACATTTTCTCATAGGTAATGATAGTTAAGGTTCTCATGGATTCATAATTTGATTTTTTTTAAGGAGAAACTTTATTTTCTGTGACATTTCTTTTTTTTGTGTGTGTGTGTGTGGGCTATGGATAAGTATTAGCAAACATGATAAAGGGGCAATAGTACGGTAAGCAGTCAGATTCTATGCAAGTTCATGTCCTGTCAATCTATCTCAGTCACCACTGAAATTAAATTTAATGAGATTTAATTTGAATAAGAATAAATGAGGTTTTATTTAAATGAAAAACAAATGAGATGGTAGGAGAACAGAGCAGGACAGATCCTAAGCAGATCAAAAGGGAAAATATTTTCTCAGTTAAAAGATTATTTTTTCTTTTCTGCTTTTGGTGTTCTTGTTGATGGAAGTTGCTCTTCATTATCCACTAGTAAGGAGATTATAATGTTATATACTCTAGTCACATTTTTGATTTCCATGATCAAAGAATAGGACCTGTTTTATTTTGCTCTAACAAAAATTTCTTAGTAACAGAAATGGACAGTACAATGAAGGTGGAATTTTATATCAAAAAGAAGTGTCTGTTGGTTTGATGTTTCTTCCCTCTTTTACTCATGCCAGAGATCCTGAAAATGCTAAGTAAACTCAGGTGTCACTCAAACTTTTGCTTTTTCATGCCCTTTGCTTTTTCCTGAAACCAACCTATGTGTGTACTGCCCTTCGTAACCTTTATTTGTTTTTAAATACACAGAAAATGCACATCCTGTGTTCAAAGATTTATGTCAAACTGCTAGTTTCTACAAGAGATATCTTTTTCCCCTCCATCTGTAAACCTACTTTTCCTCGATGGTAAAAAGCAACCTTTGCCTACTTCAAAGACAAATTGTCCCCTTTCTGGTCTTTAAGGTCTGTAGTACATATTAATAAAAAGTTTGGAGAGGAACAGCATTTTGATGGTTTGAAGCAATAGTTTGGCCATTTAGGCTTTGCTATCCTGGTTTCATTTTCTCTCATCTGAATACGCCAGTCTTCAAATACAAGGGCATGTCTTACATTTCTCGATCCTACCCAAGGAAGAAAGAAAGGAAGAAGGAAAAAAGAGTAGCTGGAAGTGACAAAAATCTAAGGAATATTCAAATAGGTGCTACATTTGAGAGAGATTAGGATGTTCCCAATATCAATGAATAACCAATAAATATATTAGTATCAGTGAAGTCAGAATTATAAATTATGTTTACACAAATGAACATAATTATCCTAAGTGAGGCATTCTTATTCTCAATATTTATTTTGCCGTTTGTTTTTTTTTTTTAAAGTATTTTTTTACTGCATGGACCAACAGCTTTTTTTCACTGCTGTTCCACTCTTCCATGAAATATCTCTACCACCTTTCTTCACAATCACCAAATATTTAGAGGAATATAATTGGAATGGAGTTCTGTATAGGAGCCTTTCTGACCTTTCTGATTCTCGTCTATCTGAATGCCTGAATGCACTGTTCAGTTGTTCATAAAGAAACCCTAAATGACACCAGTACAGTATTTCTTTCTTGTCCCATTACACATCACTATTGGATGTACTACTTCTTTGATGCTAAGAGTGTATCTTTGGCATTGCAATTTTTTATTTTACATAGGCTGACTAACACAATGACTTATATTTATTTTTCACTATGTAAACACTGTAAGCAAGTTTGTAATGAAATAGAACCCCCAGTGTACCCATGTGGTTAGAAGAGAAGTAACATTTGTAAAGAGAGGTAATATTTTTAATAGTGCAGGTGATATAGTTAGAAAAAGCAGCCAAAATTTAGATTAATTGCCAGTTCTCTATGTCTGACAAAGTAAATTTCAAGGTAAAACCAAAATGTGATAATTTCTCTTCATGTAAAAATGGGTGAATAATTATATTCCTAATGTTTTTGCAGACCTGTTTGTCCCTGTCTTGCATACTGCTTTTTATTTGTTTCCCTCCCTGATTTTGGAAATCTCCTCAGTAATGCTAGGAGAGCTATCTATCTGTCTTTGAAGGATAGTTAATGTTCACATAATCATTGAGAATTTTATGTTTCACTCATATTGACTTTAAAATTTGCCCTCATGTGAAGTGGTTTTCACAAATTTCAACACAGCATACTTTGTGGGGTTAAGAAGGCTGTGCATTACTCATTTCTCCCCAGCATACTTAACATAGTAACTATTTTAATCAGGGTCATGTGAATTAGACCTGAAGTCCTTTCTTTAATGATACAAAAAGAAAAGGCACAGATGTTGTTACATTTTGCAATGAAAATATTTCCTTTCCTTACCCATTAGAGCGAATTTAATTTACTGTTGAGTTAGAACTTCATACATATACCTTCCATACCTGCATCCATTACCTTCCTCATATCATAAAGCTGCATTGCATCATTTTAGGAAAAGCTACCCTAGAGGGTGATAATATAGTGAGTGCTTCTTAGTATCAGCTATTCATTTTCTCTCTGATTCAGATTACAACTTTTTGAGCACTATTTTCAGGATGGCATAACTGTAGGAGACCAATAAAAGTAAACATACTCAGAAAAGGTATGTTTTACTGCAGTTTAGTGTACTAAAGAGATAGCTAACCTGAACTAATGTAACTCATGTCAGAAAGGACTGCAGCAAGCACTTTCTCATCAGGATCGGTATGGTGGAGTCACACAGTTGCAGCTTCATCCCCCCAGAATACCAACATAAACCAATAGTACAGTGCAATACATGGAAGAGTTTCTGAGGAAACCCTGAGGAGTTTACAATCTGCATCAGACCGTTAAGGCTGAGAGAGATAACCAATTCATAAGAATGTAAATCTTTTGTCAGACAGAATTCTGTAACAGAATTTGCAATATATATACATATATGAGAATATAGGTGTTTCACTCTCTTCCCAATAAAGTGACTAACCATTTATACTTTTACATTGAGCTACATGCATCTGATGTAGTTGACAGACAGGCACACATCTCAGAAAAAATCGCAATGTTTAGAAGGCTTTAGTGAGTGTCTGTTAACCTGAAAAGTACTTTCATTACAGGCCAAGCTGAAGAGGAGGAAATAATTGTGGGTTGTAGTTTGACCAGGGTTTTCTTGTCTGGACCTTTTTTATTTGTGGGTTTTTATTTGTTTGGGGTTTTTGCCTCAAAAAGAGGCAAGAACAAAGTTTGAAAATGGCACATTCCTTCTTCTGTGCTCAAAAGAGAGCTTGCAAAATAGCTGCACTGACATAAAAATGAGTTCTGAAACTTTTCTTTGTGTTTCAGAATTTAGTTTATTCTGTTGTAATTTCTTTTCTTTCTTTTTCTTCTAACCTCCTTTGTCCCCTTTTCCTTAGTAAATAAATAAATATTTAATAAAAAAAGAAAGTAAGGAAGAGCTCATGTGGGAAAAAGGAAGGACACAGAAAAGAAAAATTAACTCTTAAATCTAAAACTGAGGGTAAAAATAAATTTTGTGACACTTCTCATAAAGTGGAAAAATTTACTGAAATACTTTGCTTCTGTTTACAATTTTCCCTCTAAAGTGCCAAAGACTTTTATTATTCTTTCTCACTTGAATGTTAACTTGAAAAGCTGTATTTATGTTTCCTAATGCCTCTTTTTCTATAGAGAAGGGGATTTGCCACAGCTAAGATTTGACTACATATTTGTATTCAAAGGTAGTCAATTCCTAGTTTCCTTTTTGCTTCCTGTCCTCTTCAATAGCAGAATCATAGCTGATAATTTCTCATAGTTTATTTACATTTGCAAATTTGGTTTGGTTTCTGTTTCTCCAGATAGCTGTGCTACCAAATGATTTACCTTCTTAAATGTTCTTTATTTCCACTTGGCATTCTTTCCATCAGAGCTTAAAGTACAATACCTTCTTGACCATGAACTGGCACATGAGTTATTACACCGTAATGCAGAGATATAGTATCATCGTGGGCTGATTCATTCTAAGTAGCCAAGATATTATTTAATAAAGCTAAGTTAGTCCAATGAAATTATAGCCTCATGAGCTTCAGGAGAAGCCTTTCAAGCCTCCTTAAGACCTTGGCTACTGCTGGCTGTCTGTAGAAATATTTTTTTTTAAAGTATCAGATTTTTTGCAACAATTTGATACAGAATATATGAGGGCTGTCTATTACAGCTGTAGAAACTGAGATGGATAGATAAAGTTAGTTCTAAAACCTGCCGAGATTTCAGTTACACTGCTTTTTGGACTGTTGACATATCCAAACTGCAATTTTGGCAGGCGGGTAAGGCTGAGACTGCTTACTTGAAGGGATAGTTATAGAAGGAATAAAACCTTCTGAGACTGTACATTCTGGATTCATCCTAAATTCACTTGTTTGACTATTTTCTTTGCAGAAGATAAAATGTGCATTCTCATTCCACAGACATTTCTTAACAGTATCGCATTGTATTGTGGAAAATGGAAAAAGAAAGCTATACAGAGAGGGAAAGGAGAGAAATGGAGACAGAAATACTTCCTTTAATTTGGTTAAGGTATTTATAAATTATTTCCCCCTGCAATATTCATCTAAGTCTGCTCAGAGTGTTTGTGATAATATCCTCACTGTGAAACCGGATATCTGTGGTTTTTAAACCAAAAAAAAAGAAACACAAAAATCTGCGAGGATGTACTGACATGCCTACTAGATCCAGGTATCTTTTGCATTGTCCTAAGTGTCGAATTTCTTCATTGTCACACATAAAACTTCGTAGAATAATCCAGTTACATTTTTTTCCTGGAATCTTTTCTCTTTTTTTTTCCCCTTTTTTCAATTCTATAATTTTAGCATTAATATTTAGATAGTAAATTATGTTAGTAGAATATGAACTCCATCATCTAAACTAAAAGAGCAGTTAAAGTGCTGGAGTAAGTACTCCTATTTAGTTTTTTCCATCATGAATTTTAGGAAAATGGATTCTCTGTACCTTTAATCTAGTCTAATGATATTGGCAACTGTTGAAATTTGTAGTGACTACACCTAATATAAGGTGCAAGGGTTAGGCTGATAGCATTGTGAGATGACATAGTGATACCAACCAACCAAACGAAGATGAACTGACCTCAAGTTAAGAAGCTATCTCCCTACTCACTTCTAAGCCATTCAGCATCCTTATTACAGTCCCTTGTGTCTTTTTGAAGCCACTAGTGATGTGGATGTCTGTCTCTTCTCCCAGGTAACAGGTGATAGGACAAGAGGATATGGCCTCAAGTTGCATCAGGGGAGGATTAGATTGGATATTAGGAGAAATTTCTTCACTGAAAGGGTTGTCAAGCATTGGAAGAGGCTGCCCAGGGAAGTGGTTGAGTCACCATCCCTGGAGGTATTTAAAAGATGTATAGGTGTGGTGCTTAGAGGCATGGTTTAGTAGTGGACTTGGCAGTGCTGGGTTAATGGTTGGACTTGATGATCTTAAAGGTCTTTTCCAAGCTAAATGATTCTATAATACTATGAATAAATGCTAAAATTGAATACATATGTGTTATGTCTAACACTGTATCCTAACAATCTTTGGATTTCTATCTGGCTGTTTAATTAACATTCATTTTTTAGTAGCTGGACAAGGTCTTTGGTCCAGCAAATCTAAATTACTGTTGCTCAGCTCTACATATTTGTATGCAGAGATATGTCATTCATATCAAGTAATTAAGTGATTTAACATTAGCTTCTTTACTGTCACTGAGATTGGACTTCTGTTTTGAAACCCTCAAAGCTCTCAGGTTGAGTTACTCTGATAGTTTAAGTTTAATATTCAGAAGTTTTTTGCTTTTTATTACAACTACTCAGTATTTTATAGTAAAATACATATGTTCCATTTCATATACTCATAATATTAACAAATGTACAGTAGCTAGTCATGATTTCTACAGAAAGGTCTCAAGATGACATACCTATGCTTCTAATGAAAACAGGTTCTAATGATGATAAGAATGTGACAAACTTAAGGTAAAATATAGCGGTGATACAGAAAACGGTATTTTTTCCCAATACTTTTTGTGTCAGTCAATGACATGTACCCAGTGTGGCAGAAAATGTGTGTAACACGGAGCTCTACAATGCATCAGAGGCAGAGCCATGTGACAAGAATTCTTTGTAGTCAGACCTGAAAGGTCAGACATTATGTCATTCCTGATCATTCTTTAGTCCGTAGGAGGCCTACCATCTTATTCTTCTCAGTGTCACAAATTCTACAGTTTACCTTCTGTGCACAGAACTATAACAACCATTAAACCAAGTAGCCCTTTATTTCCTGAGCTACTTTTTACTACAACCTGTATAAAACTGTGGTTGTACCATGAAAAGATAAGGAAAAGTAAAACAGAAGAAAAATTGTTGTTATCTCTAAAACAAACCTATATAAAGCAACAGGCAGGTCAATATGAGTTCAGAAATAGTAAGCCTAATAACCCTCAGAACTGAGCCTTGAAATTCCACATGAAGCCTTTAGGCTGCTGTTAGCAATGGCAATACTGTAGTGTGGGGCTAGAGGTCTACGTGAACGAACACAATATCTCACTCTCTACCCACCTTCCTGCCAGAGAAAATCCTGCACCGTCGTCATCACTATAAAAATACCTACATAAGAGCAGACTGCTCTTCATTATTATTAGTGATTCTTGCACAATTCTTGTGGTCTTTTTACAACTGAAGGAGAACCTATCTTGGCAATCCCAGTCGTTATCAGAGCTGCAAGCCAATGGAGTGGCTATGTTCATATGATTTAGTCTCCTGACTTCATAGATTTGGGTCTTTTTGTCTTGATGTAAATTGATCTAAAGCTGCTATGAGTCTTTTTTTAATGAATTCAATGAGGTCCATACTAAGCCTTAGGACAGAGTGTCCAGATTTTATGTAGCTCTGCTGAACATTAATTATGTAAGATTTCTTGTTTGAGGTTATCAGGAAAAACATCTCTATAGATGAGTAAAGATGTTCTTTTAAATTGAGGAAAATTTATTAGCTGGTGTAAACTAGAAAAGATCCAGAATGGATCCATGACTTGCAATACAGTTTTATTAAAAACTGTTTTGTTTTCTTCGTGTGATTGAGAACAAACCCTCAACAGTTTTTAGCAATATACACTAATCTAAGAATATCTCTAGGAGAATTCTGAAAAAAGTGGTTAGCAAAATAGACGTAATGGAACTGAATTTCCCAGAAGTCCTTTTTTTCTTTTCTTTTTGAATTGAGGAAACATTGTAGAATACTGATGGATAATCTGATATGCAGTCCATGGTATCTGGTAATTACAGAGCTAGAACCGTTTTATTCTGAGGCACCTGTCTCACAAGAAAAGGAAGTTATCACAAATGCACACGCTTTATAACACAAAATATTTTTCAAGATTTATTTACTAGTTCTTTTTCTGGACAAAATTATTTTTGGAATAGGAAATAGTTATTGGCAAAGAAACTAAATGAAAGGATTTATTTTTTCTTCCTGAGGATTTTTTATAAAAGATTTGCTGACATTTGTAACCTAAAATAATAAAAAAATAAAAATAAAAAATCCATAGGTGGACTAAGTCTTGCAGTTTTTTCACCCCAATTAGACCTAACAAGATGAAATCCTTTGTAAATCTGAGTCCAGCTGCTCTCTCAGTTCCTCTGGTTCACAGGTGATCACTCTGCTATATAATCCCATCTTCTGCATCTGCCAGTTTGGCAATGCCTCCTTCATACTCTAAATACCCTGGCTGTTCTAAAATGTTTTGCTAAATTCGTGTAAGTAGGAGCTGGTATTGGAGAGGCTAGCAAAACATTGTATAACGAAAACTGTTGCTACAAAAGCTTCTAAAGAGAGGAAATCCCCAAATAAGCTATCAGAGAAGGATTTTTTGCCTCCATATTAAAATTCCCTTTCATGTGGTTAGTTTACATAAAGTGGCTACCTAGGGATATTCTTTACAATTAGTTGACATATTGTTTGCATTCTTGTTGCTACCCTGTACATATAATGGTCTGAAATCAGATGAAAGAAGTTTTATCCCCCCCAGTACCTGAGAGACTGCAACCCCCCTCCAAGTTTGCCATTTAAATCCCAACTGTGCTGTTGCCTTTAACTGTGCAAGACAGCAAGACAGCACATTTTGTAGATTAAACCAATAAACCAGCAAACATAAAAGAAACAAATCTCATAATTGTGGATTTCAATTAAAGAAAGGAGGATCAAAGCAAACATTCTGCTTGAAATTGCACAGCTGCTATCTACACAAAATGAGAAAAAAAACCCCCTTCTCCAGCTAGCCATAATTTTTGGGGTGGGGGAAGGAAGAAGGAGAGCTCAAACCCTGCAGTAGGAGAGATTGCTTATGCTTCTCACGTCCCAATCAGTATCACAGAAATATTGAGTAATAAATTCCCTGCCTCTCCTGATCTGAGAAGCTCCCACCATCTGTGAAAGACAATTTGTAACAGCTTTAGTATTAAGATTCAGTAAACAGACAATCACAAGCATTGTGCCAAACAGTGCCTACATTTGGAGAAAAAACATGAAGCAAATGCATGAGTAACACCACGACCCTTGTATTGCAAAACTATCCACAACCAAAACAGTTTCAGCTGCAGAGGCTTTCTTTTTTTTTCTTCTTCTTTCCCCAGTCAGCAAGGAGTGCTGGAGTCTGCACAGAATTCAACTACATCTGTGGGCTGTTTATGTAGGCCTCATCCTAATGTGTTGAATTATTATTGATGGCTGAGGCAGTTCTGCTCCGCTGGTGAACCAGTAATGTCAAGGCAGTACCTGTAAGATTAATTATAGGAGAGAATGGGCTGTGGTTTCCAGGGACTGCGACATTAATAGAGACTGAGCATTAGTTTCAGGGGATTCAACAGACAGCTGAACAAATGCCTCAGACAATGTTATACATGCTAAATCCTGGCACTTACCTCTTAACAGTACTGAAAAAGAAGTTTAGAACAATTGTGTTTAAACTGGGAAAAACAGAAGGCTCTATGAACTGAATGAAAAGGAAACAAAACAATACTGAGGTTGCTAAAGCAAGTTAGGTTCTATAATAAATGTATCTGAGCATATTGCCCTCTGCAATATACTGAAGAGAAAGGAGACAATAAGTAATTTCTGTAGCATTAGCAGAAAAAGAAACGGCTTTTTTGGTGACTGACAGTACCTAGGTTTTCAAAATACATATGACATTCTACACATAGAAATATAAGTTGGATCAAAAAGCAGAATATTTTATGCTGTTTCTCTTGCACCACTGCAGTGGAAATTTGTATTCCATGAAGCATTTTAGCTGTAGAGAACTGAGAATATGCGGTGGATGAAGCTGCAGCCATAGCAACAGCTACATAAATTTTCAGGCAATGACAAGGCACACAGTGCAAAATTTAAGCAGTATAACTCCTACACCGGCTTCCAAAAAAAAAAAAAAGGGGAGAAGTGGGTGTTGAATGCTGTTTATTACAAAGTAATCATGCCTTCCGCCTTATCAAGACCCTGGACTTCCTGCATTTTTCTCATCTGATCAGAGGTGCAACTGAGAGATTAGCTGTAACACTCTGTCTTGTCCTTTAGCTTCGGCAGGTGATGTCCCTCTTTCTCTCTTTTGTTATCTCCTAGGTCCTAATATTTTTTAAAGATTCTTGGGAATTTTGAGGCCCAATTTTCAATATATGGTCCAGCTACACACCCTGTGTGCCTTTTTCTAGTGCAATACTTTTGACAAAATAACCCCAAAATGAATAAGACCCAGAGGCTGATGTGGCTCAACCCACCAAAGTTTAGGTTTATGAGAATGATCTCAAAAGGGAATGAAAAAACTTCACACTTCACTGATTTTCCAGTTTCACAAATGCTAAGTGCATCACCGCTTTTCTTCAAACTTTAAACATCAGCAGGAGAGATATTAAGCAAATGCACTTGAGGTTGAAAGATCCACGGTAGAAGGATAAATTCCAGCTTCCATCTTTACTTTGTGTCCTGAGTTTCTGGGTGATTTCTTTCACAGTGTCCTGTGAAACTCCACTACCAATTTTTCGCTGACCACAGATACAGGATAGCAGACCTTTAGGAACTTTGCATATCTCAGACTACCTGTGAGCTTCTCAAGCCTAAATAGGGGTGAAAATGAAGCTAACAAAAGGGTTTCAAATCCTTCTCTGAAATGAAACAGTGAGGCTTCCAAACATGTTTTTACTCCGTCCTGGAAAGAATAACAATCTTTAAAATATGTTTTCAAAACCAAACCATGTTAAAATAAGTAAATGTAGCTGGAACACACCTTTTTTTTTTTTGTCTGTGTTTTTTGTTAACTGAGTCCATGACAAACCGTAGGGATATTTTTTTGAAACAGACACAACTGTCAAAGTCTTGCCATTCTGACAAAGTGGAGAATACCAGTGAAACTACATTGATTTGAAAAGAATATGACCAACTTGAGTAGAAAACCTATTTTCTCCCTCATAAGTTGAATTCATTTTGGCCAAGAGTGACTTAGTTCATATTGAATAAATAAAAGTACTTGAGTGTAGGAAAGCATCTCCTGCTACATTGTTCCTAGGTGAGTCTTGGGAAGCAATGAAGTCCTGAAGCTAAATCTTGTTGGGCAGAACTATGAAAAAAGACAGCTTGGAATTGTTCAGTTTGTCTGTTTTCTATGCTGATTTGGATTTAAGCTGCTCAACAGTCACATAAATAATTCTCAGTTACTTGTCATATGCCATAAAAAAGTCGCAAGATGTTAGAAGCGTGACTGACAGTGGAGTATGTTACTATGTTTGTTACCATCCTGAAGATGATCTCTTGCAAGAGTGATTAGTTAGCTAAAATGTCACATTATTCCCAACCATATTTGAAGAAAGTGAGATGTCATGGCTTCACTGTGTCTTTATCAAACAGTAGTTTGTGGAGGTGTAAAGAATCATGATGAAACTCCATTACATGACAGAGTCATTCTTTTTTAAGTTCTCTTTGAGCTTGTAGTCAAAGGTTGTTGTATTTCTGCCCAATCATCACCTGGTATTTTTCTTACTAATGATGTGACTTTTGGAGTGAAAGGCGTGCTGAACCCGAAAGTCCAGGCCTGGATATATATTTTTTTCCCAAGCTCTAAAAAGTTTTAAAATAGGAAATAAAAAGTCTTAAATGGTATAAAAACCATTATCTTAATTTTGTGTGGGTACTTCAGAAGTATTTAAACTGGAATAAATTTATAGTCATAAAATCTAAGCTCCCATGAAGAGAAAACAACTTGCTTCAAAGAATCTGGACTCAAAGAGAAGATAGGTTGGCCAAGTACATTCAGTCCAGAGCAAATCATAGGTAGGGTGGGCTGTTTAAAAGCAATTAGGCCTTTTAACAATCAGATTTACCACACTGAGGATTTCCCCCAAATGGTACAGCATATCACTGAATGCTCTTGGCATGTAAAATCACCAGAACTTATCAAGAAACAGATTTATGTCAAAACTCCAGAGTAAAAATGCTGAATGTTTATAATATCACTTTTGAAGCCACAGATTTTTTATTACCTTTCTGTCACCATACTCTCAGAAAATTGCTTCTCTTCCTCACAGGGGGAAATAAGTGGTACAAATGTATCAGACAAACCTTTGATCAGTTGATAGGCATTTGGAAACAGTAAGAAAAAGGCAGAGTCTACTTTCTCCTGAGGTGTGGAACGCGTTATGCAGGTGTGATGACTTGATCTACTTCAATTTGCACTGCAGTGCAGTGCATCATGCTAAAATGATATCCTGTCTGAGTTTTCATCCATCCAAATGTTACTGTATCCTGAAACTCAGTTCAGAAGGTAAGCAGCTTTTGAACGATATTATCCAAGGTAACCTATATAGAGAAGCAGTAAACTAAGGAGGCAAGGAATTACAGAACAGAATAATCATTCCTAAATGAGAACATTAATCAAACTAAGAATTAATTAGTTAGTGCCGTGGACATTATTACCAGCTCCTCAGAACTGAAACTAGAAGCTCTGTAAAAACCACATCTGTGATAAAGGAAAGAAAAAATCTGAGAAAAAGTGATGATTCTTCCTTTGGCTAGCTATCAAAATTGGAATTGTTTGCATTATTCCCATACCCAGACTTACTACAAAACCATCTTTGTGTGTTATTTTCTCATCAATGCTGACAGTTTATCTCGTCTGTTGGGAAAACCAGATAAAAAAGGAAGAAGAAAAGTTACAGATTATTAAATATTTATGCTAGTGGTAGAAGAAAATTATGTTTTTGTCTTCCAAGAATTAGTGCTATTATACATATTGCATTTCAAATGACAAAGAAACGCATTACTTTTTTGCAGAGTTTGTAACCGTCTTGGTTACTGCCTTGCTATTAAAATAAGAAAAAATAGGAAAGCTTCATAACAACACTAGAGCTTCCTAGAGGAAAAAGGGCTAAAGCTTTATCTGGTGTTCATATTTTGGAGGTGTTTGACAATCCTAATATAAGCTTCTGTTGAATACTAGCACTCTGTGTATAAGCATCTTCTAAATTATCTATGTGCATAACATTTTGCACTTTTGAAAAGCAAGCTTTGCTTCTTAAAATATGTTGAACATAAAATACAATGCACAAATGCATTTGAAAAATTCCAAGTTGGCTCTTCCTTTAGACATCAGTTAAGACTTCCTACAATTTCTGGCCAAAAAGAGAAGTAGTATTCAAAACTAGGTTTGAAGTGTCTTTTAAGTGTTTAGTGAATAACAACTGTATTACTTTTACCTCTTATATTAATGTAGTTGCTAGTTGCTTTGCCTCATCACTGGTACTGGCACCTACATTTCTTCTTGTGCTGCGTGGAAAAGCTATTGAAGTCAGAGTTTAAAAGTGATTCCTATTTTTTCTGAACATTAACTTAGTGAAGTACAGTACATTAAGTTATTTGAATCCATGATCAAAAGAGGCATATTTTCCAAAACCAAAGTTGATTTCTGGCAAAAGATGTGGTAGAAATTTACAGCAAAAAACCCATTAACAGAATAAAATAGCTTTAAATCCTTACTCATTTTTCCTTCCCTCAGAGAATAATTAGAGTCCCACCAACACACCTGTCACACCAGCTATTGTACTGTGTCCCAGCTTCTCACTGGATAGTCACTATTTTTTAATTGATGATTAAAACAAGAACAAACTATTTCTCTTGTGTGTGTGAACTTGTAGGGAAAAACTGTATTTGTGTGCAATTTTTTACACAAATGTTTAGTGGGTAGCTCCATGAGTGGTTTCACACTTTATAAATGTATTCATAAAGTTCAGGTCATGAAAAATGAATGGAATTCAAAAGCTTTTGTGGCTATACTTGCTGTAATCATGCGCTATAACTCAGGGTAGGTTAATCTAGAAAGGTAGAAAGTCATCCACTAAATGAAAGTGAAATACCTACCTTCCGTAACACTTGACTAGTGCTCCACAGCTTGTTTGTGGCTCTGCTCCATGGAGCCCAGTGCCAGTGTTTTAGCACAGACAGTTATAGGGATGAAGGCTGGCTACAGCCCTCCTTGAAAAAGATGGTGATAACTGTAGGTGACACTGAGTACCTGACTCTGTGTGTCTGGGGGAAGACAAGGCAAGGCAAGGGACTAGGACTGTTTTCCTCTCACCATTCTTTTTCCCAGTAACACTGTTTTTTTTCTGAAAGTTACGTATACAGAGTTGATGGGAGTCAGAGGCAGAGGACAAGTAAGGGTATGCAGGAAACTGGGCTGCAACTACCCATTATCAGTATTAGGAACATGTTCAGTTTCCGTATTTTGAGCCAGGAAGCAAAGTGGTACCTGAAGGAATACTTTTGGCTCTTCTGCAGGACTGAATTAATTTTGTCATTATCCTTGGGGTGATGAAATTCAGTTTCGCTTACAGTACTTAGAAGCTTTGAGCTGTCCATGCTACAATTTCAACAAAAAGGAAGGATACTTTTTTTGGTAGAAATGCCCTTCTGTGACACAGGAGTTCTAGATTATTCCCCTAGCTTTAGGTAAAAATTTTCATGAAGTCATAAACAATTAAGCAAGTTTACCAGTTTCGAAGTGACCAATAAGGAGCAATAAGACAGCGGGGCAACCCAGGCAAGAAACTGTTTTGATACCATTTGCAGTGAAAACCTATTTGGGATATAAAATCAGAAATTATATTTTATTTCCCTTTAAAATGGAAACAGATTTGAGGAAATAGAAGACCTTCCAATGAATTTTCTGATTTTAAAAAGATGCTTTTTATTAAAAAAATTTTATTTGAGTTAGTCTTATAGAAGTACAGATGACTGTGAATCTGCCTTCTCAAGGAATTTCTTTCCTTGCAGTTTCCTATTTCTAGACAAAATGAGATTGAATTTTATGATTTTACAAAAGGTACTGTCTTCTAAATAGACTTCATTCAGAAATTCATGATCTGTTTTGTCTGAGTTCTTTTAGCGATTCACATGCTCTTCCCATAGCACATCAGATGACTGAGAAACTGCCTTCTCAAGAAATTTTTCTTCCTGCAGAGTTTCTTATTTCTGGATGAAATGAGATAAAAAAAATAATAACTTTTGATTTGCTCCTCCAAGCAATCAAAAATTTTATAGTTAACATGTCACTGATCACATTAGGTTATCTCATGAATGTGTTCTTTGCATTCATTTCTCTCTTTAGAGCAGTCAGTAAGCACAGTGAATTGAAGATCTTGAAATAGTAGAGGATTCAGTGCATGGTAAAATATACAGTTCATCAAATTCAAATAACCAAAATGTAGAAATAAATCACTATCCATTTTTTAAAAAATATGGATCAAACTAATTTTCAAGTAAAATAAAAAAAGATTTACAGCTGTTTGGCAACATCAAGTATGACTTCTTCTTTCAGTAGCAGAAGCAAACATTATTTTGGTCTTAATATTATGTATTTTGGTATAATCATTAGGGAACAGATTCTGAGCTAATATAAACTGCCATGATTACACTAGGAAGTTACGACATGTTACACCATCTGAGGATCTGCTTTGAATCTCATACTCATTTGCACCTAATTTCAGCTGCTACATTTTTTTAATGTGAGGATTTCTGGATAACTACAGAATAAAAGAAAATTCTTTTTGAGCTTTACAAAGAAAACTTTTGAAACCTACTATGATGTACAGAGTATATGCTACCAATCATGTCAACAGAGTTTATTTTCTTTGATTTCACACTATAGCTCTAGGCATCTGCTATAGCAGATAGAAGTAGCTTTTGATAGCTCAATAAAGATATCATAGCACCAAACGATTTGAAAAAAGGGCTAACAGATTTTGTAAAAGCAAAAAGAGGGGAGGAAAGTAATAGCAAAAGAGATACACAAAGCTGGCTTGTGCCAAAACAAAACAAAAAACTAGACCTGCAACACTTTTTCAGTAATGAGGAGATCACTCACGTATATGGTCCAGCACTCTTAATCTTGTCATATAAAGTATTGTATAGTGGCAGAGAATGCTAAAACTGATTGCTAATTGGAATGGTAAGACCAGTTTGTCAGCATCTTCCTGTCTTTCCAAAATAAGCTTTGCTACTATTGCGTATAAACTAGGTGCTGTCAAAACAGTTGTAAATTCTGCTGGTGTAATTGGGAATGATTTTGATTCACCTTAGGAAATGGGACTGTGATTGTTTTCTTCTGTGAAGAATTTCTTCTGTGAATTTGATATACTGTCCATGGTACTGAGCTCTGACTCCCCTCTCTGTTTAAAGAACATAGTTCCATAGCACTTAATAGCTCTAAAGAGAGAAGCAATCAAAAAGCACTCATTTATCATACTTAGAGTGCAACTTTGTCTGATCTACTGAATGTTAGCCACAAAATCTGTGCGTTTTTAGAGAAATTCCATGCTACACACTTCAGATGGTAAAAGATGATGAGGATAAAAGAGCAAAACAAACCCAATAGATTGAAATGTTGTGAAAACAATTTCCACACTGCCCTGAGAGAGGGGAGGTGGGAATGGTAGGGTTTTCCTTTCACTGATTCATATCCACATATCTACCCCAGGGTGACCTGAACTGACATTGCCTGTCAGTGAGTTCATTTACACTCTGCTTTTACTTGTTCTGCATATTCCAGCAAGCAGCAGGGTAACAGGTTTTTTGGTGTGCTTTGAAGTCAATGATAAGATTCACTTTTTTTTTTTACTGGAAGCCTGCTTTGGTGAGACGTAAATTATATTTAAGAAACTTCCTCTCCAAATTCATGTTTACATGAAGAAGAGTCATGACTCGGTAGGTCAGAAGAAGTAAATTTGCCAAAAGACTTGCATTTAATAGATTACCCTAATGTAAACTGCAACCCTAAACTCCATATACATGAAAAATACTGCTTTGAGACTAGCACTGACAGATGTGAGAGGACACAAGGTTGTCTGTTCCGAAGGCTCTGCAAACTACACATAAAATCCAAGCAGTTGGAAGTAGCTTGGCTCGAATATCTTGCCATCATTTTTAGAGGGGGTGGGGATGGAATGATTCTGAACAGCTTCTCGGTACAGCTGTCACTACTGTCAGTATTACTTGAGCCACCACTGTGATAACTTGAACTCCCACCACCACTGCATGATTCACTATGCTGTTTGATCCTAGGAAACCCTCATGCTGTGCTGTGACTTCAAAGCTGCTGCTGTAGCTGCATGTGTAGAAGGTTATCATCTGCTGTATCTAACATAAAAGTACTGAAAGTTATTAACCCTTCTGTGACAGACCAAGTTTCTATTTCTTGGCACTACATCATGAATCAATGTCTTTTTAAGCTCCTAAATAAGCCCAGTGTACACTCTGGTGCTAATTTCACTCTCTGGGACTAGACTTCCAGTTTGATATTCATTATTGGAGGTTTCATTTTGGCGTAATACTAGTCTGTTTTCTAGATTCTCCAAACTAATACTTCCTGCCCATACATTAACTACAAACTGCAAGACCAATAACACCACTACCCAAACACTAGATATCCCTTTGAAACACCTCATTTGCAACTCTTCTGGTTAGACTTCAAGAGTAGAAAGTACTTCTAAAGACAGTCCCTTTAAAATAATAATAAAAAAAAAACATGGAGAAATATAAAATACCTATATGAAAGTATATACTCATGCATATGTGATTTTCCACCCCACCCACTTTCCTCCTGTGTAAAAGAGCCTTTGGGTTGAGGCCAATGACATGACTTCTCATAGAGGTGCTGGAAAATTGCAGTCCCGAGTATTGCTCTATAATATGAATGGCAAGCATGGCAAAATGCTGGAATACCTCATCATGTAATAGGCACGCTTCTTACCAGAGGAGAGTAATACTTGCGTGTTGGTTGTATAACTATCATATGTACAGTCATTTGGTTCATATACAAACATACTGTATTACCCTTTATATTTACAACCCCTCTTTACAGAGAAGTGGCACATTAATTGTCAAAAAGTGTACTCCCCTGATTCATGGAATTAAAAAATACGTTGGGAGTTCTGCTGGTGCAATGCCTTCAGGACTCAGTGATGTGTCAGAGGTATACCCTAGATAGTGTGGATGACACAGGTGCCAGATCAGATGACTGTGCTGGAGTTACAGGACAGGGCTGCTATTATGCTAAACATTGCAAGGGTCATTAGCCATCAGCCATGGTTTAGTTCAACGATTGCGTGTGTCCTGTATATATCACTTGATTGAGTCTCTAACTGAAAGTGAAGAAAGAAAGTAGGCTGTGGTGGGTTAACCCTTGCTAGATGCCAGGTGTCCACCAAAACCACTCTGTCACTCCCCTCCTAAGCTGGACAGGGGAGAGAAAGTATAACAAAAGGCTTGTGGGTTGAGATAAGGAGAGGCAGAGATCACTCACCAATTACTGCCACAGGCAAAACAGACTTGACTTGGGAAATTAGACTAATTTATAACCAATCAAATCAGAGTAGGATAATGAGAAATAAAAATTATATCTTAAAACATCTTCCCCCCACCTCTCCCTTCTTCCTGGGCCCAACTTTGATTCCAATTTTCTCTACCTCCTCCTCCCCCATGAGCAGTGTATGGGGACAGGGAATGGGGGTCACAGTCAACTCATCACATGTTGTTTCTGCTGCTCCTTCCTCCTCAGGGGCAAGACTCCTCACATTCTTCCCCTGCTCCAGCATGGGGTCCCTTCCCCAAGAGACAGCTCTCCACAAACTTCTCCAATGTGAGTCCTTCCCACAGGCTACAGTTCTTCACAAACTGCCCAAGCGTGGCAATCCTTCAGGGAGGGGTGCAGTCCTTCAGGAACAGACTGCTCCAGCGAGGGTCCCTCACAGGGTCACAAGTCCTGCCAGCAAACCTATTCCAGCATGGGCTCCTCTTTTCACGGGTCCACAGGTCCTGCCAGGAGCCTACTCCAGCATGGGCTCTCCACAGGGTCACAGCCTCATTTGGGCATCTGCCAGCTCTTGTGTGGGTCCTCCACAGGCTGCAGGTAGGTATGTGCTCCACTGTTAACCTCCATGGGCTGCAGGGGGACAGCCTGCCTCACCATGATCTGCAGGGGAATCTCTGCTCTGGCACGTGGAGCAACCCCTACCCCAGCTTCTTCAGTGACCTTGGTGTCTGCAGATTCGTTACTCTCAGATATTCCTATTCGTCTCTTCAGCTGCAGTTGCACAGGTTTTTTTGCCCTTCTTAAATATGTTATCACAGAGGTACTACCACTGCAGATGGGCTGAGACTTGGCCAGCGGCAGGCCTGTCTTGGAGCTGGCTGGCATTGGCTCTATCGGACATAGGGAAAGCTTCTAGAATATTCTCATAGAAACCATCCCTGTAGCCCCTCTGCTTCCAAAACCTTGCCATACAAACTCAATACATAGGCAAAGAAAAATAAGAAAGTACTCCTGAGATAAAAACGAACCTGCTACTGAATTTCAAAGGAAAAGACATAGTAACGGTTTAATCAAATAGATGTTTAACACCATATGACAGCTTTTATGTACCCCTGGCAGGATCATGTTACCATAGCTATTTCCATTTATCTGTTTAGGAATGGAAAGTCATTCAGTAATTTGGACTTTATGCCACTTACAAGATATTGAGGAAGAAAGAAAATTACTGCAGATTTTTATACCCTAAAAAAATATGACAGACATTTTTCTGTTCAGATTACTTTCTTGGCATTAACAAAATAACAAACACAGCATGAGTTAACATGAAGTTATCAATAGGTGAAGGCTGATCTGAATGTCCCAAAGATCTAGAGCTGTGGGATATATGGCAATCATTTCTTGTTTCAGTCTGAGTTTCAAAATGGCTCATAAAATTTTACTGATACATTGAGTTACCCGTTTATATGACATATACATGCAGGAGAAGTGTAGCTTAGAACTTCCTCAAAGTCACTTTCTGTTTGCTAAACCTCAAACCAGGAACGACACTTTTATCATTTTTGAATAAGTAAAACCATATTTACAGAATCTTGCATTTACACAAAGACTTTGAGTTTCCAATATCTTTTCCTTTTACGTCTTCTTCATCTCAATACATCTTCATCATCCTTCTCTCTAATTTTTTAATTATTTTATTGTCACTCCATGTTCTTATGCAATTCTTTTGCAATATTTGCTTTTTCATCAAAAATAGTCTCTTTTCTCATTCTCTTTGAAATACTTGTCGGATTTATGTCTTTTCTCTTCTTTTCAGATTCCTTGTTCCACTTGAATTTTTTTCCTTTCCACTTAATCTGTTTTAACCTTTATTTCCCCATTTGTGTTTCTTCCTTCTGTACTATTATTTCTACTTTTTTTTCTTTACTCCTGTAAGTTTTCCTTCCTATTTCCTCTCCATGTGTTTCTCCTTCTCTCATTTTTCTTCTTTCTACAGTTTTCTTCTTTCTATTGTTTTCTTTGCTTCATTTCAATTATTTCTTCTAAATACGCCCTCAACTGCATCTTTTTTTAAACCCATTCACAAGTTTCATTCTTCTTCTCTCAGTCACTAACATAGTCTTTGCTAACAAGATCTCTTCCTCTCTCTGTGAGGAGCAGCACATCATACAGAACATAGCTAATATAGCAAATCCAATATGGGGTTCCACTGGAGAGCTCTATCAGAAGAAACATTGTAGCAGTAGATTGGTGGGGAAGCTGCTTTACCTTCCTGGTTTTCACATATAAAGCAAAGGAACTCTTTGTGGGAAGACAAGGAGATAGGACAAGCTTTAAAGTAACAACAACCCCCAAAACTGTAGGAAAAGGAAGTACGCCATTGAGATGGAACAGAATAAATTTCTGATTCTGATCAAAGGAATTGAAAACGTTTGAAATTTAATTTAAGAAGTTATATATATGTTTTAACCCAGACAAGAAAAAATCCACATGGCCTAGTAGTTGTAAACCATAATGTATATACTAGAATAGGAGTACTTAATTATTGATTCTTGATTAATCAGTAGGATGTATACTAAAGGGTTAAACAAAGGATTTCATCCAAGGATTTCTGAAATCAATTGAATTTTTAAACATACTTTAGAATAAGGACTTTAATTGCAAATGCTGATGTACGATCTAAGATCCTTTTTTCCTTGGTATTGGAGGGTAAGTTACTTTTTCAATAAAAGACCCACCTAAGTAATTTAGTTTTATTTGATCTCAGTTGCACCAGAAATTTTAATGTAGTTCTAAGGCAACATTTAAAAGTCTTGTCAACATACAATGTCAGAATAAATTAAAACATACAGTGAGGTTCAAACACCTTAGAAGCCTCTACAAATGGTCAAACCAACAGGTAAGGAGGAAGCTGATTTTATGATTTCTGGAGCTGACTCTGTGCTTCTGTATAACTTTGAAGTGTTCTTCTGCAGTTCAAGAATAAAAAATCTGTGATATTTTGGGATTTAGTACTAACACTTAAACAGGGGAAAATTCCAATGTTATTTAGTAAAGTGGAGGAGATAATTCTAACATTCTTATGGACTAGGCAATCTCTAAGGTATTTCAGGGAAACACATATTCCTGTCAATATACGTTAACTGTTTCCCTTATTCAGAGTCCACTGAACTCAAAAAGAGTTTTATAAGGATCCTAAAAGACTTATAAGTTTCTATTTCCCTTGACTTCCATTTAAAAATGGTGTGAAAACAATTCTGTTCTCTCTCAGACTGCCTGGGTAGTCAGTTGTAATTAGGCTTTGAAATGTGCACAGGTGAGGGTACAAGTCTTCAATGACTCATGGAGAACAATTAGCGAAATTGCACCTGAGGAGTCACAGTCCTTCTCAAAGTTACTCACATAGATACTTACTCAGAGATGCTCACTCACCTCACTGTCTATTACAATGACACAGATTCTTCCCATAGTGCTCTGTTGGAGCTGAGCAGGCGAGTGTCAGTGGGGACAGGTAATTTAGTCCTCTTTCTTATTTATCTGTGCTGTCATTCCAGAAAAAAAACCCCAAAACATACGCTCAGGAGTTTCAGAGATTTCTAGTTTAATCGGTGTTTTCAGAAATTGCAAAAGTGGGAGGGAAGATTTTCCATCTTTCTTTTCCAAGAGTCATTTACTGTCTTGCCCTGAAATTGGTATAAATCCCTAAAAATGCTCAGTATGCAAAACTCAGATGAAATATTTGTCTCATCAGATGTGATCCAGACACACTCTATTCTCTGAGTTTCCCTTACTCACAGGACTTCTAGAGCCTGTTATTAGGGTCCAGTTTTACACTGACAAGCTGTTCTCTTCTTTCCACAGTTGAATCTGACTTTTCTCAAGCCAGGAAGATTAAAACAAAACATGGTGTAGACTGCTTGAGGAGATGAAAGAGTTACAGGATGGTCCTTTCAGATAAAATTGGTGAAGTTCTCCATTAAAAATTAAAGAACAAGCCTAGAATACAATTATGCTGAATTGCACTTCCAACAATTCAGTTTTTATATGTGCTGTTGGGTAATTAAGAAGGTTATCATATGAAGTTTCTCCAGAGTTCAAAATTGTTTTCATGTTCAGGTAAGGAGGAAGCAATCTAATCAACCTACTACATTTCAAAATACATACCCAAGAAAGGTGAGTCTAAGAACAGAATGAAATAGAACAAAAGTACTGGAAGTAAGCTAGAGAGAGATATTTTTATTTGCCCATTCATAAGATGTCCACCAGTATCCTTCACCTCAATCTTTTGAGGCCTGTTCTGTTACTTTTAACCTGTTCTGTTACTTTTAACCTCTTCTGCTGACTTTTAGATTTATTAGTCAAAGACCCCTTTAAGAACAGGGTTGCATACTGCAGGAGAAAGGGACATAGAGAACCTGAGGCCACCTTTGACTTAGGACAGTAGTTCAACAACTGGGTGTTAATCATCAGGAAACCATTCCCATCTAGCTCTCGTTTCCTACCATCAGTACTGAGTAGTTTAGTCTTTGTACAGTTTCTTTAAAGATTGCCTAAGACTGACCAACTTGTTAATTGCCTGCCTGTCTTTAACCAAGCAAGGGAAAAGTTTTCTTAGAAAATAAATAATACTACTGTTAGACCCAAAGAAGTCTAGATCAGGATCAGTACTGCTGATGACTCAAATCTATGCAAAAGAGACTGTCTGTGCTGTGGGGAGGGAGGAAACAAGCAGCAGACCAACCAACCAATTGAGCTGCGTGTCTGTGCAATGTTTTTATAAACATAAAAGGCTAGCTTAAGGCAAAAAGGTAAACTAATTTATCCTCTTTTATCCACATACTAAAACTTAATCAGGGCATATATATTGTACTTATTTATCATAAGCAATTTTAAATCAGCTTTAGGTAGCCTTCATGATCTGGTGTTATACAGACTGGTACACTGGGAGGTTAACATGTTTGTAACCTTGAAGATGTTTAGAACCTTTCAGAAGACTGCAGTTCTTCTCTACCTAGATTTCTGGATATTCAAAAGGGATTGTTCATTGCATATATAAAGATTTTAAAGAAACATTGGAGTCATATATGACAAGAATGAAAAAAGTGTGTCTTTTTTCCTCATCTTTTGTCTAGAGTTTAACTAAGCATAGTATGAAGAAAGCTTATCCATATCTGGTGTAAATCGACATCGAAAGAATGTGCACTTTTAAAACTGAAAGTGTTAAATGAACACAAGCTGTCAAAAACTTGCACAACTGCATAGTTTTCATTTTATGACAGAACCACCCCTGTCAATACCTCAACCGAGTGCTTTAGTTATACACTTTGAGCACCTTGTACTTTGTTTTCATCACGTAGTAATTCTTTTGAAGGCAAATTATTTAAATACAATGCATATTGAGGCTTTGGATCACCTTGTCATTCAGATAACATGTATGTCAAAAGTCTGCATCCACTTGAGGGGGAAATGGACACATTCACCGAAGAGGAGGCTGTGGAGGGTTATAAATACACAGAAACTACTGCCAGCTCAGGAAATCTCTGAGCCAAAAACAATCGCAGACTGAGAGCATACTCAACAGAAGTATCATTCATGCTTGCCTGTATTTCTCTCCCTAGGCTTTTAATCTAGTCTTAATTCAGTAAGGAATAAAGGGCTTGCTGGACCTTTAGCTGGATCAAATACTGCTTTTCTTATGTTTGTACATACTACCAGAGAATACTATTATTTCACAGGCCTCTGTAAATATATATATATGTATATATATCTCTAATTAATTTGATTTTTCAGAGCAAATTCCAGGTTGGCAGTGTGTTCCTGTTTTAATTCCATGGGTTATTATTATTTAAACACACATGCACAAGTATATATAAAAACAACTGGAACAGCAATAAGCAAAAAAGGATCCCAAGTCGTGATATCTTCACAACAGGTTAGATAAGTTTCTGTCAGACAATATAGATTTACTGTCTTCAGGACAGATGGTCAGACTTGGTATCTCAAATGTCTGTCCCCCTTGTCTTTCAGTGATACAGGGCTCATTTTAAAAAATTATAAAATGTAAAGGTCAATTTTAGAGTTAGTATCTTTAGTTACTGACTTCATTTTCAACTTTATTTATAATTCTGCAGAACGTAGAAAAGTAAACAGTATACTTGTAACTACAAACTCTATCTGTGGATCCACCAGAAATCTGGATCCTTTTAATCTCAGTTCTCTGTCTTACTAATAGAACTATTTTTGCCCTTTAAAGAAAACCCAAACAAAACAAACAGTAACCCCCTGCCTCGAAAATGTAGCCCCCTAGCTGACCTAATATAGCAGATTGTCATAAGTACTCCTCAGATATCTTTTTGGTAAGAACAGTTTCTTCTTCAGTCTCATAAACTATAAATCAATAGGCACTGATTATTGGATTTACTGGGTACCTTTGATACTGATGTAGGTCCATTATTTCACATTTTTCAGTGTTTTATCCTCTCAGCCCTCTGTTTAGGGGGCAATAACTCTGTTTCCATTTCAGTGAGACAATCTTAGATGTGATCTCTAACCTCACGCCCAAACCTGGCATAAAACCTAAACTTGTACAATGTCCTGATTGCACAAATGCAAAATGGTTTGAGCATGGTTTTGATTGCAGCAAAGAGACTAAACCTACTCAGTCTCTCGGCACCAGCTCAAGACCATGTGTGGCTAGGTGCAATGTGGACAGGATGGACACACTTGGCTTGAGGCTACCAGTCGTGTTTTTCTATGGTGTCATGGGGCTGAGAGAGCCAGGGAAGTCAGACTTGTGATCCTTCCTAGAAGATCCTAGTGTTGCACATAAGAAAGAACAACCGTATGGTCTGGCTGAGTTTTGATCTACTGAAAAAAATACAGATATGCTGTCCTAGGACTAGGGTCATGTGGACAG
Source organism: Stercorarius parasiticus (assembly GCA_013396915.1). Taxonomy (NCBI): domain Eukaryota; kingdom Metazoa; phylum Chordata; class Aves; order Charadriiformes; family Stercorariidae; genus Stercorarius; species Stercorarius parasiticus. The sequence continues at coordinate 206,979 of VWZL01004583.1, read as the reverse complement.
ACACAGGTCAGAAAGCAGTCACTATTTTGTCCCTACCATACGGACGACTACTTACCAAGCAGTGCAGTTGCAAAAAAATAAATCAGAATGCACACAGGAAGCTGAGCAAATTAGAACAGTACCTGCAATTTTTGCTATGGCACTTGCACACACAAGAAAACAAAAGTGATCTGATGACATTCTGCATTTTGAAGTCTTAAAATGGCTTCATAGTTGAATGGCTATGAATAAACTGTTCCACAGCATCTACTCTGAAGGATTTTGGAGTATGATAAGCCTTAAATAAAATAAAGCTCCCGTCTGTGCTTTCCTGCTACTTAAATCTCTTAATCTTTAATATAAATATCTCCCCCACCAAAAACACAGAAATACAGTATCAGCTATTGTCAGGGGAGATTCTAGTACCCAGCAAGCCAAACAGGTCATTCACTGGAGAGCAGGCCAGTGTACTGGGCTCTGACACTTGAACAGTGTTAATATAAGTAGAGCATTGCCAGAAGTGTGTCTGTATATTTTTGTTGGATGGTACTACAAGTAGCAGTATGTAAAGAGCTGACAACGGGAGAAAAGATGAAAGTGAAAAGCTGGGATAATGATAATAAAACTCTTGGCAAGTCAAATTACTGAGAGTCTCATATCAAAAGCAACTTTGACAATAATGGGATTCCAGAGTCCATAAAATTAGTCATGATTCAAAGATAAAAACATCAACAATTTGCATAAAAGCTTTACTTTAAAGATTTAGCACTGTGTACCAAATGAAGAAAAAAAGCACCGCCATAACAGTAGCACTTTAATATAGGTATCCATTATCTAATGCTTATATAATGGAAGCCAAATGAGCTCATTATTATCAGTGCTATTATGCTGAATACTAAATGAACTCATCATAGAAACATGCTTGCTTTAAAAACTATTACTGCACCATCAGTGACAAGGGAAAAAAAATGCATACAAACTTCCTGAGATGACTAATTTGATTTCAGTGTTAACTTCTAATGCATTATTAATCAACAGTTCATTATACTTTTAGATAGCACTTAGTTTATTTGTGGTTTATTTGTACACAATTCATTTCTGTAATCTTTTACTATATTGCACTTTATTCATATGTAAACAATGCTGGTTTGGGCTGATACAGATTTACAGCAATGGAAGTATGATATGTTTGTGTGTAATTCAAATTTGTTCTGTTTTGCAAAACCAGGAGAGGTACAAAAAGAGTGATGCAATCCAAAGTAAATAAAAGATAATACTACAAGAAAAGACTGTGAAAATTATAAATTTTTAAATGGACTGCATAAATTTATTGCTGAAAGATGTAATACTGCAGAATCTATAATATATATAATAATAGATAAGTGTGTGTGTGTACTAGCATACTGCAGATTAAAAATAGGTATTCACGCTTAAAAAATGTGATTGCAAAGAGTGTGACAATTCATATGAACTATTCATATTTATTTGTCACTATTTATATGTAGATGTTTTAATGTACCAAAATCATATATACATAACATACTATATTACTTGGAGACTGCAAGTGTTTGATTATATTTTTTTTCTGTCAACATAAAATGCAATATTTGCATGCTGGAAAATTAATATTGTTTCAGTCTGGACTGGACAAACAATGACTTACATCATTAGCAGCATTTTACAGTAACTTCTGAATTCTGATATGATTTTTCTGGTAACATATTTTATGAGCAATAGAATAATGGATATTTAGGATTCCTGGAATGCAGAGGTCCTCTCTTCAAGACTGTTTTAGCACTTATAGAAATTACTGAAAAGCTCCTTTTCACCAGTGCTTCACAAAAAAAGGACTGTGTTTTTTCTTTTACTTTTTTTTGTTTTGTTTTCATTTACATTCACATTACAAATTCAAGAATTAGTTTGAAAAACCACATAGTTTTAAAAGGAAAATATTTTCAAACATATAATTTCAAAATATTTAAGTCATTCTTCTCAAATGAGTTCTATAACAAAGAATTTGGAAGCAGAGTTGAACACTAGCTCTGCCACAAATTTTCAGTGAGATGCTGGGCAAGATAGACCCTTTATCTGATGATATCCTGTTTACAGAGGAAGAACTCTAATAATTTTTGCTTTCCAGTAATAATGAGAGGAGAGAATGAATAATATAGAAGAAATATTTAAAAACATTGAAGCTGGCTGACACAGGAAAAGTAAAGAAACAGCTCTGAGAAAATATTTTTCCTCTGTTATTAAATGGTATAATGTCCTTAACTTATAGGTTGATTCACAGAATAACGACTGCTGTCATCTTTTTATGGAAGACTTGAGATATTCTCAAAATAAAACAAGCTGAAAAAGAATTCCTACGGGATAGTAAATATACAGATTTTGAAGAAGTCTCTCTGGCAGTATTTAACATTGCAGTATCATTTTTCTTTTTATGCCTTGGTCCTCTGGTTTAAGAGGATTCTTTGAATCCTACATTCTAGTTCTATAGGGTAATTAACTAATATACATACAAATCCTCTTGTATAATTTTCTTCTTTGTGGTGACACAGGCATAATTTTCATAGGTATGCACTTTGACAGAAATTCCAAAAGCTTCAACCAGATGACCTTTTGATTTAGTGGAAAATACAGAAAAAGTTCTGCTAAGGTCAACTTGAAAAACATTTTTAATATTTGAATATTTCTTTTAGTGTTTACTATTTTAATATTTCTTTTAGTGTTTAATAATTTATTATTTCTTTTGGTGATATAAACAAATAAAAAAAAATTCAGAGGCATGTTGATTAACCTGAGATGAAATGTTTTATTTAGTTCTCTGCTTACTTTTATCTGTTTGCTTAACTTATTTTCTAAGAGGAAATATTCAACAAAATGTCTTTCTGAAAGGAAAAGTTTTTAAAAACTATGAAGTAAATATTTTGACAGCTTTGAAACATGAATAGTGTCAGACCGTCTAAAGCACAGAATTTTAGTAAGTGAATTCAAATTCAACAAAAAATAAGAAGAAAAATACTACCCAGCTGTACAGTCTAACAATTGAATTGGCTGAAGTATTGATTGTCCTATTTATACATTTCTAGTAAGTGAAATAGCTATATATTTATTTTACTGAAGAAACATAGCGGCTTTCTGTTCTCTTCCCACTCCAGGATCTTGGTGCCAAAGACAAGTGTGGCACATCTTAAAGCTTTTAGACAATAAACACTTACTGCAAATCTTTTATAAACAAAACCCATCACTCAGTTAGTGACAAAATTTGCAATCTGGATAGTCTTAGCCTAAACACCACATCCATTTTTGAGTTTTATTCTACCTGAAATATCTTCGTTCTCTAGACTGCAATTAACTGCACCTAAATATGGCACATCGAGATTGTTTAGCTTCCAAATTTGACCTAATTTATTCCCATAATTTATTTGAAGTATCCAAAAATTTAAATTTGAGTGGACTAATTTTTTTTCTGAACTCTACCTAAGTTTAATTACTATAATAAAAACATAAATTCTCTGAGCAAGAACATTTCCATGAAAAACAAACATGATCAACATGCTATAAAATAATGGTGGATTTTCTCTGTCTTGTTATATTTGTTGATGATCCTGGATTGAGCTAGTGAATCAAAGCGAAAATGATCTGTACAGTTTACTTTCAAAGGGTCACAAATTTTTTCTTTTTATTTGGGAGAGATAATTTGCTTCCTTTGTGCTATGCATTTTTTAATGATCGCTGTTTGCTCAATGCAAGAAATCCAAGATTTGAGGCAACACTGAAGTTATCATGTTAAAATAAACAAGGTAGATATGACAGGTACCTCCTAAAAGTGAATATTCTTTCCTTCCTTCTGTGCAGGTGGAGTCCTTTTTTTCTAATTTATTTAAATACTTTTGACAACACATGTTTTTCATAACACCAGCTTTCATATATGATTCAGCAGCCTCAGGAAGGTATCTAATTCTAGAGCTGTCTAACACTTCATGTGTATGGTCTTTGAAGTGTAAAGTTGTATTGGCTTAAACCTGGAATAACTCTGATGCTCCCTGTCAAAAGTGATTCTGAACGTATGTAAATAGAATACTTAGCTAAATCTCTTCTGCATTGTTTCAAGTTCCTGACCATAAACCAAATTCCATGTTTAGCTTGGTTACGCTTAGATAATTCTATAAGCAACAGTAACGACAAATTAAATTACGCTGTTTGGCTCTCTGTGACAAGCTCATTGATCGTCTCCAAAACCCAATTACAGGACATGCATTGCTTGAACTCTGTCCACTGAGGATGGTCCCACAAATAGAAGACACTGCACATCATCAATGACTACATCAGAGCTGCAACTGGTAATGAAGCATATTTCATAAAACATTCATTTCTTGCAGGACAGGGTAAAACCTAATTTTATGACCAAAGAAATCTAGCATATATTCAAGGTTAACAAATATGTGTTGTTTGTGTTAGTGTGTTGATATACAATGGTTCATACTTATACAAAGAATTTGGGGTAACCAAGAGGGATAGCTGCCATTAGCAAAATAAATAAAATGTTATAGTTTGTGAGTTTTGGTTCCTTGTCTCTTAACCAGAAAAATATGATCTTCCTTTGCAAGTATACAATAAAGTCATAGTTACAACACAGTATCTTTCCTATTAAACCTTGCCTTGATTTTCTGTACTAGAACAATGAAGACCTTGCCAAGCTTGCAGCATCTTCATGGCACCTTTCAAGGAACTATTCCAGTAGTTAGCCAATACGACAAGTACAGACTACGTCAATATTTTTAGTGGAAGATGATATTTCAAGGCTCTAGGTTTCTATTGCCTGGACTGGCTGGGACACTCTTGCAGAAAAGTTTTGAAGTATTGCTCTGCTAATTAAAAATGTTCTCTAACAACAGATTATATAACTATACACTTACGTGTGTAGGGAACAGTTACAGCACATAATAGATTGAAACAAAGGTATCCTGCATCTTCATAATTTTTAAAATGATATCTATTTTGCAGCCAAGATATACAGTTACAGGCACTAATTGAGAGGTTGTTTATTTTCCATTAAGCTGACTCACTTATTCTTCTGTCCTAGTGGGAAGACGAAGAAAAACTGGAAGTGATGTCCTTAGTTAAGTAAAAAGCTCATAATTAGTGAAGTCATAGTTACATCTCACAATGCCTTGATATAGTGCATAGATATGTGCATATTAGATGTGGTTGGAAACAAGCCAAGTTCAGTCCCTACCCCGTTAGAATCCTTCTGATCTGAACAACTCACAATTCTGGTCTCAACAACCCACAGTCAGCTGGTTTGTCTGATGCATAAGAGACAGAAAGGAAGATTTCCTGGGCAACAAGAATGTCCAACACTTGACCTTAGACTGGATTTCATCTTTTTTAACTTTACTTGTCTAAAGGTTGGGCACAGTCACTAACTAGGCTAGTCAAGTAGAGACAGAGATGAGTTTTTCCAGAGGATGTTTCATCTAATTTATCTTGCATGCCTTTATCAGGTGAAGAAAAGTTGATATTTAAAGGGATCTGTATTTCTTCACTGACAACAGAGGTATCCCAGACAACTAGCTGTCTTAATTTTTTGGAAGTTGGGTAAGATAAATCCCATCTTTGATTTTGGAACCTAAACCAGATTCTTTGCCAGTATTTTTCTTGATGAAATTTATTGTCCTGAATATGAGTTTTTATACAGGCACCTAAACACATCTCACCACTCGCAACCATAGAGCATCCTGGCTAAAGTCATTATAGTAACCTCCCAAAGTCATTACTCAGATGTTGATCTTTTTGGTCATCCCATGTTCTAGTTAGCAAACATTTTGGAAAAGTTTTGGAAAAAACTCATCATGATAGTATTTGAACCCATACTATTTTTTTTTTGTTGTTGTTGTTTTTTTTTTGATTAAATTTGGAGCCCATAATCACAAATCAGCAGCTGTTCAAAAACAACCTCACGTTTTTGATGTTAAAATAACCACCAGATGGCGACCTTACAATTCATAAATAAAACACAAATGAAATTAAAAGTTTTTGGGTTTTCCATGGTTTATATTTAGTGGGGTTTTTTGTTTTGTTTTGTTTCTTTTTAAACCAAACCAAACCAAACCATACCAAACCAAATCAAACCAAACCGTACCCTTGAATAGCATAAACTGTCTCCAGATAGTTTAATTGCTGCAGTGAATTCCTTAAATTCCTCACTTTTCCTTTCTCTACTGTAATAAAGACACTGTAGTTCTATACTTGTTATTAAATCTCTGATTACTAACACAGAAAACACTAGCACAGTGGTAACTCCCATGAAGTATGTGGTGGTACATTTATCAATGAAATTATGGTCAGTATGTCATTGCTTCCCATTTTGTATAGCAGCACAGCCTTTTTAAAGACTTTGAATTTGCATAGCCAGGCTCACAAAGTGATCTGTCTGTGAAACTGATGCAGGTGCCAGACTGATGCAAGTGCCAGACACATACTAAGAGCCTTATCCAAAGTCTGAAGCCACTGCTTCCAGTAAGCTTTGGGCCAATCCCCTTTTTTCTCTTTCGGTCTCTCTCTGATATATATCTAGGAAAGATCTGATGTAGAATGCAATTTCCTGTAAAAACTATATCCATAAAATATACCATTCTCCATCAATTTAAAATAGCAAAGTCAGGTAGTTAAAAATAATTTTTGGCAATGTATATTAGCAACCTGACATTCTTTCAGTGTTTGATTATGGTAATTTAAAAGAATAAAATTAGTGGGAGTTTACAGACCAGACAGACTAACTTTGATACTCAAAAAGACAGTAGGACAAATTACTAAACAATCTATTTTAAAAGATCTAGAGAATAACATGATGATGAGATATAGCCAAGAACAAATCATGTCAAGCGAGACAAATTTCCCTTCCTGGCCGGGTGACTGGCCTAGTAGACAAGGCAGAAGGCAATAGATGTGGTATATTTTGATGTTGGAATGAAAAGTTCCACTTACCATTTCTGCAAGCAAATATTGTGATGAAATCACCACATGGGTACAAAACCAGTTAAAAATCATGCTCAGAGATTAATTAGCTCTGGTTCATGTCTGACTAGAAAGTCTGTCCCGAATCTTGTTCTGGTCAGCACTTTCATCATTAGCTTGAATGATGAAATAAAACATAAATTCACACAAACTGCAGACACCCAAGTTGGGACAGCTGACACACTACTGAAAAGAGAACTGGAATTCAAAGTAATCGTGGTGGACCAGAGAAGTAATATAAAATCAAGAAAATGGGAACTGAGTTACACGAGAAAAAAGTGAAGCTGAAACAGATAAGTGAAAGGAGATGCACAGGTCTAAGATGGGAAATAAATAGCTGGAAATGGGAAATAATTCTGGAAAGATAAACTCCTTGTCTAAAATATTTAGAGAGACTCACTCACTGTGTGCATTGAATTTGATCCATACAAATCACTCCTCTTCCTTATTTGACATTTATAAGGTCTCATGAAGTATTTCAACCAGTTTTGGGAATAATGCTTTTGGGTACAGACTAACTGGGGTCACTCCAGAGGAAGATAATTAGGAGGGCATGGTATTTATAAAATATGACTGAAAGAAAGGGTGAAAGAACAGGTTAGAGAATAATATCAAACAAAAAGTTATAAAGACAATAGTACTCTCTATGCCACCGGATAGGGCAAGAAATAATGATGTTTGTTTACAGAAAGGAAGATTTAGACATTAGATAGTAAGAAAGGGCTTCTTACCACAAGGAGAGTTAAATATACAGACTAGTTAGTGATCAAGGTTGTGAAATCTCTCTTCTTGGAGGTATATAAAAACAAATTAAACAAACCTATCAGGGAGAGACTATTCAATCCAATGTTAGGAAAAAAAAAAACAGAACAAAACAACAAACCACAATGGAGGTTTTTTTTTTCAAAAAAACTTTTAAAAACGCTTAGGTTAAATAGCCATTTTTACAACTATTTTCATTAGCGGTAAAATTCTCAAAGAAGATCATCCATCAATCCCGTTTCAAAATGGTTACCATTTCCTATTATTCTTAATGAGATTCAGTTAAGGCGCTGTGCTCTTTCAAAATTATGATTATTTCCAGAGAAAAGCCAGCAGACATCTTTCTTAAGAACAAATTGAAAACAATGGGGGGCAGATAACCATCTCAGAATAATCACCTAAAAGTTGGCAAGCTTTGAAAGAAGACAGTGCTGTATGGAATTTTTTTTGCAGTAGAATAGTACTCATCAGCCCCTGTGGAAGAATCAACTTCAGGAATGAGACTATGAGGGGAAAAATTCTTTCATCCCATATGACATGAATTACAGGCTGTACCAAAGAATCCTAGAAGTTTTAACCAAGGGACATAGAAAATCCTTATAACTATTTCATTAGGAGGATAATTGAAGGCAAAGGAGCAATATATGCTAAGCCCAAGTAACTTATGATCAATTTTTTAAATTCATCCATGAAAGCTTACTTTGAAATTTTTAGAAAAAACCCTGAAGGATATAGTTTTGTTACAAAATAAGGTTATTTGGTGTTTGTTTTGCATACAAAATGTAGATCATTCTTAACTCTGGAACCGCCAGAGGTGCTTCCATAACATATATTAATATAGTAGTATACAGAACAGAGAAAAAAGCCTATTTTCTGATTGTATCTTCCAATGAAGCTAAGAAGGAAAAAAAAACCCAAACCCCAAAAGAAAATAATGAAAAATGTCAAAAACATGTAAAAATAGTAATGGTTTAGATAACCATTTTAAATTTTCATAGTGTGCCACACTGTAGGAGAGAGACTCCCACAGTCGTGGCATTTTTAATTCATAGCACTTGTTTCAAGCTCATTTTGTGATCAGGAAGAGTGAAAATAAGAGACCTACATAAGGCTGTGTAGGTCTTAACTGAAGCATTTACTTCATTATGAGGAATGTTTTATCAAACTTGCAAACCTGGCATTGAATGAAGATTACAGAGTCAGCAATGCAGAGGAATATTTTTCAAATACCCTCACTGTCCTTCAGTAGTATGGATACATCTTGTCCATGCCCAAGTGATGCCACTTGATATTATGCAGGGCTTTTATTTCCTCTCTGGACAATTATATTGCCTATTTTTCTGAAATTTTTGTTATATACTTATTACTAAAGACCAGATAAACATAAATTTCCAAATCCCATAAAATTGTTGAGTATTGAAATCACAGAAGTGATCATCTTTTTAACTTCTTGCATTCCCAGGGAGGGGCAGGAAGAGCGGGGTATCAATGAAAGAACCTAGGACAAAAGCTTCATATTGCTTTGAAAATTATTTATACTGTGGGAATGTCCTGTTGCACATGTTTTCATTTTGAAACATTCACTACTTATTACTTTTTCACAACTTGTGTTATACTCAGCTGGTAATTTTCAGTTATGACTAATAAGATAAGTAAAATACTCAAAAGGTTCTGTGCAATTTTGTAAGGAGCCACTGCTTGTTTATTTAATTGCTTTACCATCAACAGCGCTGTCATGGAAAGAGACTGGGGGCTGCCAGCACTTCCCAAATCAATGCTCCTGGTATCTCTGGAGGAATTTGTGAATTTGAAGGTAAAATTTCTGCCTGTTAGAGAGGAAAATATCTAATCTCTAAACAGTTAAATGGATTTCCCTCCATGCATTGATTAACACTAAATCTATTTCAGCTTCACTGTTCCCCTGGCATTTGAGTTGCTGGCCCGGCTATATATAGTTCAAAGAGAATTCAATTGAGAACTTCACTATAAATAATATTATCGCTATACAGAAAAGTGACTATCACGTAGGTAATATTTTAACCAAACTAGAGGAGCTCTAACTATGCAGAAGCTCCAATTCTGTGCTGCAGTGTTAACATTGGGGATGATACTGTCTTAGCATGCAGCTGGAGGGAATGAAATCTTGAACTCTAGGCAAACTTTTACTATCTTGTTTGACTATTGCCACCACATTGAACAAAATGAGAAGTGAAAAATACAAACTGAGTAGTTTCAAGAGAGTTTTAAAACTGCTTCCTATTTTTCTGTCTTGCAACTATAAAATTAAGTTGTTAATTCCAGTGGATTTGTCAATTGCCCAATTATGATTGGCATTTTGTGAGGAAGCAGAAACAGATCATGTACTGTAACATGAAAAAGTAACACAAAGGAAAGAGGACTAAGTCGTTTTCTTTGATAAAGTCTTAGACCATACTGCCCTAATATTTTGGTCACCTAGAGCCATTTCAGAGCCCTGTGAAACATTCTCTTTCTAAAAAAGTTGATTTTTTCCACAGGTTGAGGATGGAAAACTAGAATATGTCATAAGAGAAGGGAGGCTTGTGTTGACTTGTTCAGCACATATGTGTTATCCACTATAGGTAGAAGGGGCAAAATATTGTAAGGGTTACCACATCAAATTTTCAAAGAAATAAGGATACGTTTTACGATGTCTAGGGCTTCTCTGTAGTTTTCTTCAAGTTTCCTTCAGTTTATTTCAGTTTTTCGAATTATGCCTACTGCCTTTACATTTTTCAGTTTATTTTGAATACTGATGATTTTAATTTGGGTGGTTTGGACAGCTTGAAAATCCTCTGATGACACTGAGATATAACCCTCACTGAATTATATTTTCCAACAGAAGATCAATGAGATTTTTTTTTGTTTTGGGTGCAGAATGCAATGAGGAATAGATAGTTTTACTTTTGCTTACTGCTATTCCAAGGGGTTTTAAAAGTTTTATCTGTAATATACTGGCTTTTGTATTCAGAAAAAGAAGGCACTATAGGTGATTTGCATTCATCTATGAACATTTGTCTGTCTTTCACTTTTTTGTGTGATTAAAACTTACAAAAAGACAAAATGGGAAAAAGATTTCTCCAAATTCNAAATAGAAAATAATGAAATATACATACAATATATACAAAACTGCTATCAGGCTCCCAGGATGATGATCACGTCACTGGCAGGCACTGGGAAAGTCCCAGACTGGACTCAGATATAGATGGGACCTGGATTCCATGTCTTGATTTGGGAAAGCACAGGTTGGGATCCAAGGCAGATGAACAGAGAGAGACCTCCTCGGACCACTGAAGAAAATGAGCTGACCCTTTGGTCCCTCAGCTTTTATACTGAGCATGAGGCAGATGGGATGGAATACCCTGTTGGTCATTTTTGAGTCACCTGTCCTGTCTGCTCCTCCCTGCAGGTGCGACCCCTCTATGCTCTTCCGCTTCTGACCCTCCAGTGGGGCATATAACAAAGTTAGCTGACCTTGGCTGTTATAGCAATAAGTACAAGCAAGAGCCTCTCTGTGCACCATTCCTTGGTATAAATTATAGCCAATCAGGTCTTATCACTCTGGAAGAGAACTACTGTCTGAAAAATACACCAGTACTATTCAGTTAGAAGAGGCGAAGCAGAAAAGTAAAATTACTGAACAGAAACTTGATGCTGTTTTACCTCAAACCAGGACATACCATTAGTTTCTAGAAGAAGCCAAATACGACATCTATCCTGGAGGGCAATGCAGTAAGAAGATCAAGGCTGGTGTAAGCCATCACAGGACTATGACTAAGTTTCTGTTTATGTGCTTTAACACAGGTTAGGATGGTTACTGGTGCAGTACAGGTTGAACCGTTGTGCAGAGAACATGAGAGATTATCCAAGCACTGCTGGATTAGAAAAGCCAAGGTGAAAAAATTTAATGTGCTGTTAAACAGAAATAGGAATTGCCACGGATATAGGAAATGAATTTTAACAATTCCTGGCACTCAACAAATGCTGCCTGAGCATCTGGTAAATTTTTTAAGGCACAGTATTAAAAATATGATGGCTATAATGCAGAATAACATTCCAACCTTAGATAGGTAATGAATTTTGTATTTTGACATATGTATATATAAAATGTTCCTCATAAAACTAACATTGGTATAGGTCTCAGTTCCACAAAGCATGAAGTGTAGGTCTACCTTTATTAATAAAGTATATAAGAAAATGTTGAATATTTTTCAGTTTTAGCTTTAATCCTATGCTTCAGTTCTGAGTCATTTCACCTGATGATACACAGTGGCTTGGAAATAAAGACAATAAGCAGGTGTGTTTTGTTACGGTAATTTTTAATAACATTGAGAACAAAATAAATTGTAAAACTTAAATGGGCCTGTTCCAAAATGGGAATAACATTTTTAATAGTGTCACAAAATAGGCCTCTGTTTCAGTTCTGCATAGTAGAATAATGTACTTATAACAGAAAAATGAAATATAGGCAATTGGTGACTAGAATAAATTTATGTTATATTGTCTTTGGGCTAAACTGTACCAGAAAACTCAGATAACTTGAGCATAACGCTTCTAAGAAAGTAGGATGAAGGAGTGCTTGGCACAACACTGTTTTGCACCGAGGAGGTGCTAGTTCTTTTGGGATCTCAATAAGACAGGCACGCACAATCAAGGCTAGTTTATGTGGTTTATTGTGTAAAAGATGGAAATTATAGCAATCTTACAGTGATAGCAATCTTGCATCCATTCTGATGCTGGGAACCTCAGTTGTTGCACCATAGGAAGAGACTCTCTTCATTGATCTCAGTACAAGTACACTGTGCAGAGTTCCTGTCCATGGTGAGGTTCAGTGACTTCACTGTTCTTCACAACTTTTTAGTATTCTTCCAAGTGAACAAAGCTATCAATCTTTTACCTGTACAATACTGAAATATCTGGATGGTACACCAAGGTTTGCTGAGAGTGTTACAGTCTTACACACCTCCAGAGGAATAAGCTCTTACAAGCAGTACACAAAAGTGGTATTGTTAAAGGCAGCATATACTGATATATGTCCTCAGGTTATGTATTGGTCACTCATGCTCACATATAAGTCTCTGCAACAAAGGCCTATGGTTAAACTCTGCCTAGATTGTGCCTGAAATCACTTGCTACTGCAGTGACCTACTACATTGTATGCCACAGTTTCAAGCAGATTACTGGGAAGGTTATGTGCAGGCCAGTTTATGATTCATATTGTTAACTTGTCTAATAATACATAATACTCTAATATACAAGACCATGATAACCATGGTGAGTGACATCATTTCCAATAGTAAAATTGCAATAAGGTATTCTGAATTCACCATTACACTCTACCCCTTATCCCCACGCAAACTTTCTCAAGTATGTCAATTTGACAGTGAGCGCCTCACTGTGCTATGTGCAGCACTAATTTTGGATATTCTCACCTTAGTATCCACTTCACTCCTTTTTTTTACAGGAGATCTCACATGTACTCATGAGGGCTATGAGTGGGGAATGGGCATCACAACAAATGGACACATTAAGTTGTGTTAACAATCCAACACAAGGGCGTGACACAAGAAACTCGATCCAGAGTCCATACGCTCAACATTTGGTCCTTGTTGATAGAAAATGACATTATTTCTTTGCTTCCTGGTCAGTCATCTCACCGCATCCCTTGCTCCTTGCTCATTCAGGTACTGACCACGGAGGCTTACCAAATGGCCCAGTTACCAAATTGTTATTTCCAACACAGAGATTTACTATTGCGGGTGAACTTCAGTGAGGCTTAGCATTTGGAGGGTTCAGCAGGGGATATCAGTGATAGGAGGGTACAGGACAGCACTCACTTGATATCTGTAAAATAGAGCTATCGATGTGGTGGAATAACTTAAAAGCTGGAGAAATATTGCAGTCTTCCAGTTGCATAGAGCCAGTCCCACAAGAGGAGAGGAGAAATATTGCAGTCTTCCAGTTGCATAGAGCCAGTCCCACAAGAGGAGAGAGACATTCCCCTGTACCCCTTTGAATTGTTGTATGATCAAAGTACTTTGTCACCGGCACTCCCATGTTTTTTATCAGTATAAATCACACAAATTTGGGAGCTTTGTCTGTGTATAATCACACACAGAGACCATATGCTGCAGGACATTCAAGGCCCCTTTTGACTTATTAATCACAAGAGGTCAGATAAAAGGGAATTTCCTATTTTCATCCTCACCCCCTTCAGTCCATTCTTCATTAGAAAAGTTCCAAATACCTCCACCTGTATTGGGTTTACGTGTCAAGGTTTTGGTAGCAGATGGGCTGCAGGGGTGGCCTCTGTGAGAAGAGACTGTCCCCATGTTGGACACAGCTAGTTCCAGCTGTCCCCAAAACAGACACATCACTGGCCAAAGCTGAGCCCATCAGTGATGCTCGTGGTGCCTTTGTGATAACATATTTAAGAAAAACTAAAAATGCTGTGCAGAAGTTGTGAGAGAGACGAGTGAGAAAAATTTGAGAGAAATATCCCTGTAGACATGGTCAGTGAAGGAGGGGGAGGAGGAGGTTCTTCAGGCACTGTAGCACAAGTTTCCCCTGCAGCCCATTGAGAAGACAATGGTGAAGCAGGTTATGTTCCTGCAGACTGTGGAAAGCATGTATCCACACTGCAGCCCATGGAAGACCCTGCACTGGAGAAGGTAGATATGCCCTGAAGGAAGCTGCAGCCCATGGTGAGCCTGCACTGGAGCTGTCTTCTGGCAGGAGCTGCAGCCTGTGGAGACAAGTCCACACAGCATCATGTTTTCTGGCACGAACCGCAGAAGGACTGTAGCTTGTGGAGAGGATTCATGCTGGAGCAGTTTGTGAAAGAACCGGAGCAAGGGAAAACTGTAAGGAGGAATGTGTTGCAGAGACAACTGTTATGAACTGACCATAACCCTCCATTCTCTACCCACCCTGTGTTCTTGGGGTGGAAGGAGGTAGAAGACTTGGGAAAGAAGGTGTGAAGTTGAGCCTGAGAACAGGGGTGGGGTGCAGGAAAGGTGATTTTATTTTTTTGTTTTTCCTTCTCACCAGCCTAGTTTGTTTTTAATTGGCAATAAATTAGAGTAATTTTCCCCAAGTCAAGTCTGTTTTGGCTGTGATGCTAACTGGTAAGTGATGTCCCTGTCTCTATCTTGATGCATGATCTTTTTATCTTGTTTTGTCTCCTTGTCCTGTTGAGGAGAGGGATCAAAAGAGCAGCTTGGCTGGTGTCTGTCAGCCATCCAATGTCAACTCACATCAACCTCAAAACCGTCCAGGAGTACAGTTGCAAACCCAGGGTTGCAGACCTCCTGGGCAGCACCTCTCCCTACCCACCCTCACCCCCTCTCCCCCTGCAGTTTGGACTTTCACCTTCATCACCTTTATATCTTTATATACTTTTGCATTTGCTGTTCACACCTATCCTTTTGGTCTCTCTCTAAGGTGTCCCACAATGTCCAGACACAGTTAACGGCGACCATACACTTTGCAAATCCTACTGCATTCTACCCCTACCTGTCCCCTGCTTTTAGGTGTCCATGGGGGTCAAACATGATGGTAATTCTTCATCTTGTTCCCAGCTCACTGATGAGGTCACTTCGGCTAATTGACCCCCAAACTTGTGTGTAAGGGAAGCTAGACACCTTTTCCAGCTTTTATCTGCTATCCATGTTCCAGAAGGGCATTTCTTACTGAGATGCTTCCAACTATGCCAAATATTTCTTGATTTTTTTATGGGTTTTAGAATGCTTAGTATATTTTCACAGCCTAGAAGAGGCATAATTTTGTGTCAAAAGTCAGAATAGGTGTGATACGTCACATAATCCTCACATAATCAGTCTAGGCAAAATAAGAACTAGCAGAGAAGTGATTTAGAAGGTAACCAATAGCAATTTGAAGACACTGCATAACAGTCTTGCAAGAAATTGTTTAAATTGTTTGATTAGTTAAAAGGTATGATTATACAAAGACTTTACATAATTGTAACCAGTTTTGAATCGTTCTTGGCACATAGCATAAAAATAATATCCAGTGAAGTTAAAGTACACGTAGGGCACAGTAAATCTGTCTGACAGATGTCAGAGAGGTTGTTTTCAGTTAGATGTCATCAATGAAAGGGGAAAGGAAGGTTTTCACGAAGATTTGGAGGTGCTCATCAGTCCCTCAGTCCTTTTTCAGATGTCCATCAGTGACCTATTGGTAAGTAAAAAGTCACTGATGGAAAAAACTATGGACAACAAAAAGATTACTGCAGGACAAAATGCAGAATAAGAAAGATTTTATAGACTGGGTTTACTGTGGCTGCAAAATAGAGATTATCCTAGATTTAATTTGGACAAACCAAATATTTTTGGTATCATGTCTAAACTGAAAAAGAATAATCTCCGTAGGTCAAAGTAAGAAACAAATTATTTGTGTTTGAGCTAATATACTTCTTGTAAGATACTAATACTTTTTAATCTTGTAAACTTTGACTTTCTTTTTGAAATAAGGGTTTATTGTGTTACCATAGTAGTCTGTTAGTAAGAAAAAACAATAATTGTTAATTATTTATAGGAATATTCATGGTTAAACTAATTAAGAAAGAGGATTTTCCACATCTTTTTTTACAGAATACAATTTTGTATGAAAATGTAATGCCCTTTCTAACTTCAAGACAAACCTTATTAAATAAAATCTACTGTGCATAAATTATTTTAAAAAATAATTATAAAATCATCTAACTACAGATAACTACAACTTTGTACATGACATATGGTGGAATATCTTGCACTTATTTAATATTCCTCAGATTCTCAGAACATGCTTTAATGTCTGTGAGCCTGGTACTAGCCTTTTGCTTTTTCTAAAAGTATTAAAATTCTTTAAGGAAGGGTTGGAAATAGCTCTACTATCATAAAAGATAAAGGTAAATGTTCACAGTATTTTATATAAATAAGAGATATAGGGTAAATAAAAAAAAATAATGCTGCAACTTTTTGCAGAAACAAAAAGAATAAATTTTAAGCAGTAGCACTTTCCAGTGAGTCAAAAGATTCTGGACCCTGAATAAAAATTTGGTGTCCAAAACCTAGCATTTTACAATGCAAAAGTTCTATGTGTCCTCTTTCAAATATTGAAACTCTTTACTTATTGTATGAGTAAAGCTCTATACCCATAAATGAAGGGAAGTAAATATTTGGTCTTCTATAATATAACTGAAAGAGAAAAAAAGAAGGAAAGAAAAGGGGAAGTATCTTTACGACAGTGAAAATAAGCTTTATTGCCCGAGAGAATAACCTTTCATTATATTAAATTGCACTTAAGATTTTAAGTATAGTATCATGGATACTGAAGTGGAATGGAAAGGGACATGAAGAATTACAACCAAAGTGTTTACTTTATCATGGACTTTTTCTTTCTTTTAGTACAAATATATTCTGAAATGTGTTGTGCTCTTCTAATTAGCTAAGACTTCCAGCATTTTTTGAAATCAGTCTATGAGGGTAATCCTATGAAAATTATGATATGAGATTAAAGTCTGATAGGTTGTATATTTTTTTTCTGTATTTCATATAAAACAAAACAGTGTTACTCATTATCTACTTTTTAATGATTTAATTGTAAGAAAAAGACACTATGGAATAAGTGTCGAGAAACCTTTGCAAAGAAAAAGTACTCAAGTTCTTTTTGTGCAAGGGTTCCAATAACCTGCTCTCTGAGCACTCTAGACAGTTTACTGTGTCACCACTCAGTCAGTGCTTGTTTCAAGTATGTATCTATATGTACTCTTACATTACAGCTGCAGTTTCCTACCACAGAAATACAAAATATTGCAGGTTACAGAATGG
This sequence comes from Stercorarius parasiticus, assembly GCA_013396915.1. Taxonomy (NCBI): domain Eukaryota; kingdom Metazoa; phylum Chordata; class Aves; order Charadriiformes; family Stercorariidae; genus Stercorarius; species Stercorarius parasiticus. The sequence goes on along the minus strand of VWZL01004583.1, from coordinate 189,367 downwards.
TCTCCCTTGGTTGCCTGGTAAAAAGAAAGAAACAAGTTCTAAACCCCAGTTTTGTTAAAATGCCACACAAAAATATCCAACTTATGTGTTCTGAATTACCCCCTTGAGAAGGATATCCACTGACTACAGAAAGAGCTGACTGAAATTAGTTTCCATAGAATAATGCTAATTTTAAGAATACCCATCTGCTTCTGAAGGTGATGGAGTTCTTGAGAACATATGTATTTGTATATTCTTACACTGTGTTTGTCTTTTTATACACCTATAAATCAATGATGCATCAGCATCTAAGAGGGCAGACACTCTTACTTTCAGTTTTATCTTGAACAAAATGTCAGTGGGTGACAACCAAAGTTTTACTAGTGCAGTGCTCTAATTGAGCAGTACTGTATATTGCTGAAATTCCAAAAGCCTTGTAGTGGTCACTTCATCATTCTGACATTCTTTCCCTCCAACATGTAGGGATCGGTAGTGGCATGTCTAAACCTATTTTTCATTGTGAGCCACTAAACTACTGATCACTAAAACCTGACCCAAACCTTTAATACCCAATAAGAATTAATGAACCAGGTCAGTCATACATTTCTTACTTTGCTTGTTGTGATAGGCATTTAGCAGCTGCAAAGTTCATGTGAAATCTTTGCTCTTTTATTCTCAGGGATATAATTTATGGGATTGGTACTTCTGTTTGTTTAGTGCTCTACAGAAGCTCTCATTCTTTCCAAATCTGATGTGTGTATTTGGCTATACAGTTCTTACCTGCATCTTCCCAGATCAGTGAATAGAATCATAGAATGGTTTGGGTTAGAAGGGACCTTAAAGATAATCTTGTTCCAACCCCCCTGCCCTGGGTAGGGACACCTCCCACTAGACCAGGTTGCTCAAAGGCCCATCCAACCCGGTCATGAACACTTCCAGGGAAGGAGCATCCACAACTTCTCCGGGTAACCTGTTCCAGTGTCTCACCACCCTCACAGTAAAGAATTTCTTCCTAATATCTAATCTAAATCTACCCTCTTTCAGTTTAAAACAGTTACCCCTCGTCCTATCACTACACTCCCTGGTAAAGAGTCCCTCCCCATCTTTCCTGTAGGCCCCCTTTAGGTACTTCAATTTAGACTTAGTATCATCCTTTAGTATTGTCCCTTCCAAACAGCAATGTTTTCCTGATGAAAGTACTTAGGTGAGACTTTTCCAAAGGGAAAGCTATGTGCATATCTGCATATGTACATATGTCAATGTACAGATACATATTCTGCTCAAAAAGGGCATCTGCTGATGATACCCTGCTATAATACTTGTTTGGAAACAGCATGGCTCTGAAAATCTCCGGTTCTGCATGAAAAGATATGTAACGGAGATAAATCAATAAATATTTAATCTAAGAATGCCTGGGTAATTGTCAGGGATCATGGCCATAGGCCAGATAAACTGGGGTGAAAAAAAAAAGAAAACAAGGAAAGTGCAGCCTGGCTGGAACAGCTTGACATTGCCTAAAGGAATTTAATATTGCCTGAAACAAGTTCCATAGTCTTATTTAAAATAACAGGAGACCAGTCTAGCTAATTATATTGGCACAGTGTACAGAATGTTAACCTGAAATCTAGCTGTAGCAATTGGAAAAACAGAGCTATTATAATAATGTGAAAATAATCTGTCAGTTAAATTGAACTTCAGCATGTGCAATGTATACATCACATAATCACTGTGTACATAAACTTGCAAATAAGCAAGTGCAAACAAAGCAGTTAAAACTCCAATAAAAAGCACTCACGTAAAGACTAGCAATTAAAAAACCCATCTATCTGCACCTTAGAACCTGAATAGTTAATCATCACTCAGTTCCACCCTGCGTGCCATAGGTATATTGCGCACCTAGAATTAAAGTACTTACGAATTACCCTAGAAAGCATTTAATAAAGTTTTAAAATTAATTAAGCATTAAAAGTTGTGATAAACTGTGTTTTCACGGAATAATCATAGGCCATAAAAATATTCCTTTGGGACTATAACTAAGGAAAGGGTTCCAAACTTTTCCCTCCTCTCATAACCCACTGTTAATTCTCCTGCATGCTTTTAAGACTAGATATACATTACCAAGCAGTATGATGCAATAGCAGTGGAATGGTAAAACAAAGCATTTGGGATGGAAGATTCAGCACACAATACATCTGGTATGAAAAATTTACTATAGACTATCTATAGTATCATCTCATGGACTAAATAAACATCACCAAGCAGATTATGTGTGCTTCTGAAACACATGTTCTGGTTTAGTTACAGAAACCAAATTGGAGTAAAGAAGCTTAATTTTTGTAATATGAAACTGCTCTGCACTTTCCCAAAGCAGGGAAATATTATAAAACTTCCTATGATGAGGTGATGAAAGTGCACCTCAAGAGCCACTGAACTCTGTGATTCTCTTTAAGCCTCAGGTAAGGAGTCTTCGGTGCATGAACTGTAGAATGGTTGGGCTCTTGGTTGATATCCAAACTATCACAATCAGTTTGTCACTGTGATCACTGTAAGGCTGCTTTGCAGACAGAAAATTACACTGTCATAAACCTCTCTGGGTTACAACTTGACCAGATTTATGTGTCTAGAACAAAATGAAGCTGTGAAAACAACAGAGGAAACATGGCATTTGTAGGGAATCATTTTAACAGCTCATTTTAAACAGGGAACAATTGTTCATGCAACATCTTCTATGAAACTACTTCAGGATGCACTCAATTTTTTTTTGCACAGAGGAGATACTTTAGGACTGTGTAGGCCTACAAAGTGGAAAGTTTCCACATTCTACATAATAAACAAGAAAAAATGGCATTAACAGATTAGTGGGTGAAATAAAATGCTTGAAGAAATGCTTTAAGAGATGTGAAACTATTCTTTTAACCTTTTGACTATACATGAAATAGTTCAAGATGAAAAGAATATAAGCTACCAAGCAGCACAGATACCAGTTGTTATTACACCTATCAGTAAGATACAAATTTCCTTTTGCAGTAGCCTAGTAGCAATTAAGGAGACTAAGTATTTTTATGTCCATTGTTCTACATAATTCTCTGTCCATTTTGTAGCAGTATTGCGCTTATGGTACCTTTATTAGAGATCAAAGATGCCAGTGAACTACTATGATACTGCCTACCTACATAATATAGCAGTCAGACAGATATGATTGGAATAACTAGCCTGGCATAAGCCAGATAGGTTCTTTAAAATAGACCTTTCTATCCTTTCACAATTTAAACAACTAGGTCAGCTTTCAGGTGTCTTGATAGCAGAAGAAACTATGTTAGTTCCAGGCAATCTAAAGAAGAGCAAGGCAAAAAGATTATTGGGAGGAAAAAAGATTTAAATGAAAAAAGATTTAAATTTTTGTATACAATTCCTTTGCTTGGTTTTTTTCTTTCATCTAGATGATTTCACTAATCTAATTTATAAAGTGTCATCTCAAACAGTGGTATCAACACAACTGACAGGATAATCAGTTGCTGTGGGAAGGGAGAGGCAAGTGGATAGGAAATAGAGAGACTGGAAATCTTTTAAACTAGCTTTGCAATATAGAATTATACCCATAGCATAAATCAATCAAACTGAGCAAAATTAAACTGAAGACTTATCTCATGAATAAATTGGATGAATTTCTAAAAGCAAAATGTACTTTAATATATGCTGATCCAACAAAACTGTTGTGAAAGTCCCAATTAAGTGATTCTAAAATAAACTACAGAAAAGGCTGAGTCCTACCAAGGCTCCACATAGCCCTGGAGCAGAAGATGGAAGATAAGCTTATTGAGACCACTTATCTACAAATGAGTGGAACATAGTTGGTTCTGGTATAAGGGAACTGGTATTGCAGTAGAAGAGAACATGTAGCTGAAGCTTTAGAGACAAGGCTGTAGCTTGAGGAGACATAACAATTCACGGAAGTGGAAGGAAACCGTGGTGTGTGACCTGGGCATTAGGCCTTAGTTTAGATGACAAAAGTATGCTGTGAGAAGGTGAGGAAGCTGTGGAGGAGTTACAGTGGAGAACCATGTTTTCAGTAAGGTTGTGGCTTAGTTAAAGTTATGGGGTTGATGTCATAGCAGGTGGGAAAATGACAGAGGCTGTAATGTAAGAGGGCCATCAACATGTTTACGTGCACACCAATATAGGTGGGGGAGATACTTCTGACTCTGTTATTGCTAGTGTCATCAATGGTGCTTAAATGAATTCAACTGGGGCTCACATGGTGTTCCCAAAGGAATAAGTCTGAATTATGGAGGATAAAATTGCTCTCGCCCACCTGTCTTTTCTTTACAACAGGCACTCTTCTCAGAACTTTTAATAATACCTTTCTAGATATTGTTATATTTTATGAAAATCTTTAAAAATTTAATAATTTAGAATCAAAGCCTGTGTTTAGTATGCATGACTCAATTTTCTGTTATGAATTGAGGCTGTTCTTTACTTCCATTTTATGACTAATGCCTTAGTTTTCCTCTTCTCTTTCAACACATATCTAGGTTACACCAGTGAAAATGAAAGTTCCAAAAGAAAGTTATATTTTGCCTATTCTGAGGCCTGTTTTCAGAAGGCTATTAGGAATGTTGTGCTCATGGGAAAACACACTTCTTATTGTGTAAGTGACCCCTTTAAAAATTCATAGATTGTTCTACAAGTTTTTACATATGCAGTAGAAGTTAGAGATCATACTGCTTCAGAAAGAAAAAAAATGAGTTGATGGTAGATTTTTTTTTTAATGTCTCAGTTCCCAAGGGGCTTTTTAAAATGTATCTGCCAAATCTTAAAGGCTTTTGCTTTAGGAAATTAGAGCAGCCCTGGATTTAATTTTAAATACCATTATTTCAAAGAAGTCCCAAGAAAGGTAGGGCTGCAAAGAATGAATAGAACAAAATCTTCTTTTCCTTTTTCTTAGAACAATATTACATTTGGAATAAAATAATAAAAGCGGAAAAGAAATGCAAACCATATGAAATCCATTTTTATACTATGCCCCTGGGCTGCCACTGTCTTTCAAATTGCAGAGGACCAGTCCAACAAAAAAAACAAGGTTACTGAACAAGAATATATAATCTGTCAAACATCTTTAGTTGAATTTGTGATTGAGAAGTTTCTTATGAGGGAAAAAAAATCATATAATCATAGAATCATAAAATGGTTTAGGTTGGAAGGGGCCTTAAAGATCATCTTGTTCCAACCCCCCTGCCATGGACACATCCCCACTAGTTCACGTTGCTCAAAGCCTCATCCAGCCTGGCCTTGAACACTTCCAGGGACTGGGGCATCCACAAGTTCCCTGAGCAACCTGTTCCACTGCCTCAACACCCCCACAGTAAAGAATTTCTTCCTAATAGCTAATCTAAAGCTATGCTTGTTCAGTTTAAAACCAGTAACCCTTGTCCTATCACTACACTCCCTGATAAAGAGTCCCTGCCCATCTCTCCTGTGGGCCCCCTTTAAGTACTGGAAGGCACTGTAAGGACTCCCCAGAGCCTTCTCTTCTCCAGGCTGAGCAATCCCAATTCTCTCAGCCTGTCTTCACAGGAGAGGTGCTCTAGCCCGCTGATCATCTTCATGGCCTTCCTCTGGACCCGTTCCAACAAGTCCATGTCCTTCCTGTGCTAAGGGCTCCAGAGCTGGACACAGTAGTCCAAACGGGGTCTCATCAGAGTGGAGTAGAGGGGAAAAATCACTTCCTTCACCCTGCTGGCCATGCTTCTTTTGATGCAACCCAGGATATGGTTGGCCTTCTGGCTGCTAGCACACATTGCTGTCTCATGATGAGCTTCTCATCCACCAACACCCCCAAGTCCCTCTCCTCAGGGCTGCTTGCAATCCATTCTCCACCCAATCTGTATTTGTGCTTGGGATTGCCCCGACCCAGGTGCAGAACTTTTCACTTGTTCTGGTTGAGCTTCATGAGGTTTTCACAGGCCCATCTCTCAAGCTGGTAGCATTTAAAATTGTATTACTTAAAATTAATTCTCTTATTGTACAAGAATATAAAACTTTAAATATATCTCAAACATAGAGCAAGAATTCAGAATGAAGCACATTTCAATGTAAATTTGTGAGTGCCTGTGTTCTACTTTTTCTTCTTGCGTACTCTGTGTTAATCCAAACACTATACAATAGAATTATTGCAGCTCATGAAAGAGAATTTTCTAATATTTTTCATTACAGAACCATTTCCAAATAACTACAATACAAAGTTATTTTCTCTCCATGTGTATTCACCTCCATCAAGCTCATCACAATCACATATCACGGTGTCTTTTGTCAGTTTCCAAATTTGTTTTTTGATATCCAAGAATCAGAACTTTCTCTTGCATGCTTTGTTTACATGCTTTTGTTTTAATGATGTGAAGCCCTTTGTCATTTAAGTTTTCTTTGCTTTTCTGCCAAGATGTTTTAAATGTTAGCATAGGCAAAAATTGGAAGGAAAAAAGAGATTTTTGGTGAATCAACGATGTAATCTCAATTATTTTTCTCGACTTTGACTAACCTGAAAGGGAACTTCTGTGTTCATTTTTTTTTTCCCTGATGGGTCTCGCAGGAATAAAAGATTATTCATATAATTTCACTTTGGATATATAACTTGAGTGTGAACAGTCTCTTTTTCCTGTCTAACTCATGGAATTTATACAAGACTATACAAGACACTATGGAATATTCTACAAAATGCCTAAAGATAGGTAGACAAGGTAGTAAGACTAGCTTCCTAGCAAAGACATGTTTTAGCAAACTACTACTCAGATGAAAAACTGCAGTTGTATAGCTCTCAGTCCAAATCCCCGCTCCATGAAGGTATCTCTCTCCATCCCCTTGAGCAATACTGCCATAAGAAAACTTGAAGGAGAAATATCAGGGGACATTTCATTTGTTACACCTACAAAACCAGATAAATTAAATGATGAATAAGTGAAGCCAAAATGGATAAACCAAACAAACAGAAAATAATGGCAATATTGGAGAACAAATCAAAGTGAGGAACAAACAGAACCCAAATTAAAAAAGCCCCATTTCATTAGCTGAAGTAAGCTGAAGTAAGTATTGGCTATTGACATGGTGAGTAGCATCAGAGGCTTTTGTTTTCCCTCGTTTGCCGTACAACTTGAGCTCATTGACTCACTTTGCAGTGGAAGCTCAGGAGAGGATGAGGAGTGAAAGATTTAATACAAAGCAGTGTAGTGTTTCTCTGTGTTCAGTAGCAGAAAAAGTGATGTATTAAAAAGTCAAAACTTTTTTGGGCAGATGTGAGGAATGGTGTCTATTTTGTTAACGTTAGTGATCTTTTCTGAAAAAACAATGTAACCAAAGTCAATGGTGCAGGAGACAGGGAAGAGAATAATAACTCACTGAAAAACTCCACTTGAGTTGGTAAAGATTTGTTATAGACAGAAATATTCTAATTAGAGGAGGATTTTTACCAAATTTCTCACACCTTATGTAAGATTTATCATATATTAGGTGTGTATTTCTCACATCTTATCTAAGTCCTTTATGAAAAGACCAAAATAAAGAGTCGGCTAAAGGCACGGGTTAAATATCATTAAAGGGTATAATTTTACAATTTTCATTTCAAAATTGTAGGTTGGTGTGGTTTACTCATTTGTGTAGAGGGTTGTAATGATTTAGTTTTGCTAAGATTGTTCCAGAAGTGAATTAAGTGGGGAAGTGTAAGGCTTTTCCAGTGACATCAGTCCACAGGGTTGCCAGAGGGTTTTTTCTGCAGGTTAATTTCATGAAACTACAAAACAGCGTTTGCTTTCACTTTTCATACATGTCTTTTTAAACTTATGCTGTCCACTAGCCTTAGCTGTGCATCCAAACCTTGCCATTTCAAGGCAGACAGTGTTATCCTCCATTCTACCTGATGTAACTAAGAACACCAGAAAGTGCTCTGACACCAGAGCATTCTCAGTAGAAATGAAGTCTTAAGTGATTTACCTATTAAACTCTAATAAATGGGTATCTTTAAAGTCTTCCATCTTAGTGACACATCTCCACTTGTTAGAAAAAGTATACACAAAAATCCTGCCAGTGAGGGTGTGTGTTTTGATACATTTCAAATTCCTGTTCTAAACTGTGGGGCTGCTACAGCCTCTTGTTTAAACTATTCCAACATTCACTTTTAATGGGAGACTGGAAAAAGAAAAAAATTCATTAATTTGTTTTCAGAAGTAGTTGGAGTAGTTCTGCTGAAACTTTCAGAAAAATCACTCTGAAAATTCAAGCAGCTTTCTGAGAAAATCTTGTAGTGGAAGCTGTGAGGCATCTGAACTGTTATTACCTAGCTCTGCTTCTGATGTCATATCAAAAGTAAATTCTTATATTTAAATGTATAAAAACATTAATCTCTCAGGGATTTGTAGAAAATTAATCCATCAATATAAGAAGGTGACAGGGCTATAGGACTGGCACAATTAGGAATTGTACAGCACTGCAATTCGCCCAGAAAAGGTTCAAAAGTTCTTGAAGACTGACTGTACCAAAAAAAAAAAATCCTTAAAAAGTCAGCTTTCTAAAAAAAGTGCTGTCTTACATTGCCATTCCACATAATTTCCTAGGTGAAAACCCTCTTACTTTTTCAAGGAGAATTTGTGCTGACGACTGTTCTAATCCAGTCCCAGTGCATTTACAGAGTTGGAACAAAAAGTTAAAAAGCTATACTCTATCCCTTGTGTAGTACATGACTTCAGGAACCAGAATCTGCCAGATAGACACTTAACAAATTACTGTTCCAGAAAGCCACTTTTACCTCATTCTTTTGACAAGCTTAGATTATTTGAACTAGGCAATAAGCCAACTTTCATGGTAGCATGAGATGAATAAAACAGCACAATGTCATTATACCAATTAAGGGCATGTGATACTGTACTTGTGAGAGTGAAGAGTGCAAAGCCATTGGGTTCTAGCAGAAACCATGCTCCTCAGAGCAATTGGTCCTTATGAATATGGATGGTGCTTGTTAGAGAAAAGGAATCTACATATGACTCTAGTTAAGGCTGGATGACTTTTTAAGACAATATGGTTGAATGAGAAGGAAAATCATCAGACCAAGAGAATGCGGTGTGTTACCTGTTACACTTTGCTCATCACCAGAATCTTGTATATGCAAAGCTACTAGCTACATTTACTTTATTTCTAATTATTCAGGGCCTGAACTTTCTTCAAATCAGCTTTCTTAGGATCATCTCCTAGATCATGACACTTGCAAAAAATCTTTCCACTGAGGAAACTCAGTTGGATATTTGCAAAGAATAGCTAGGTTTACTTAATGATTTTAACTGAAGAACTGTCATGGGCCTCAGACAGCAACAAAGAACCACATGCCCCCCTCTCGGCTTCCCCAATATGGCAAGAATCAGAAGAAAAAAGGCAAAACTTGTGGGTTGAGACAAAGTCAGTTTAATAGAACAGCAAAGGGAACAACAACAATAACAAGGATAGAGGAATGTACAAACACAGTTACGGAACTGCCTCTCACTGACTGGACCAGGATGCCCCAGCCCGCTCCAAGCAGCGACTTCCTGCCCCTTCCCCTGGCAGCTCTAAGTGGGCATGGCTCCCATGGGATGGAATACCTGTGTCCCTGCTGGAGCCTGCGGAAAATTAACCCTATCCCCGCCGGAACCAGGACAAGAACAAAGCACTGATTTGAATCAAGATGATTATGCAAGTGCTTAGCTTCACAGTTTGTACATTGACCTTTTTCTCTACCTCTTCCTTCCTAATTTCTCGTATCTATACCTGCCTGCTATTGTGATTTATAATAAAGGAAATATGGTTTACACAGTGTTTCTATAGTACCATTTACAATATGTCCTAAATTCGTAGTATACGAATTTTTGATCGCATTTTAATCTAATAATAATTATCCATGGTCAGTGAACCCTTTAAGGTATAAATGCTCCACAGTTCAAAACCCAAACCAAACCAAAACCTAGGCAAGATTCTGCTTGTCTGTCACTGTTACTTCCTGTGTTGTGGCACCTGAAGGCTAGACTACAGCTGGAGAGACCCTCATAGCTTTTTGATATTTTCAGGATGGTCACTGACTTTTGCCATCAGACACCATTTGTTCTCAGGTACTTGTATCTTGTTAGGAAACAGTCTGCAGCTCCTGAGTCCACTAAGCATTACTGAGAGTTCTTATTTCTCACATTGCTGTATTTGGATTTGCAATCTGCAAGCATAATGAGCATTGCAGTTTTTCACCCTGATTCATATTCTACCTGAAATATCTGTCAGGCATAATCATAAAATAAGGCAAAGTTTTATTCAATTGTACTTCAGGCTTCTAACTACAAGACTGACATAAATGTTTACAAATGAAAAGAGTGTAGTACTGCAGTCCAACTCCGTACTTAACAAATGGAATTTTATTTACTTGCTAGCCTTTGTTGTGTTTGAGTCCCCAGTCTAGCCATTACAGTCATGGGTTCAGAGTTCATAACAATACATTCTCTTGTATACTCCAGTTATGATTCTGTTCTTCCTATTTGTGTTATATATAAATATCAAGAATAAAGGCTTTTGATTTTACAGCATAGCCCCTCAATTCTAAACATTTATATATGGGTATACTACATATATGAAACTGTTAGCTTAACTGTTTTCTGAAGTGGACCTTGGAAAATACCCTTGAGGACTTTACCTGGAGTACTTTTATAATTGAAAATAATCACTTTTTTTAGCTCCCATGTAACCATTCAAGGCATCTGTGACCTGTGCAAATGCAGATAAGGGATTTTTGGGTCCTTAACAACATTTATCACTCTGTCTTTAATTCATTTGCTTCACCCCATTTGTATTTGATCTGTGTTCAAGACTTGATTGAACCTTCTAGTTTATGTTACTTACATTACATTCCATATGTTCATGAGATTTGGTCAGGTATTAGCTTTCTTTTAAAAACATTTAAAAAAAAGACTCATTACAACTAGATGAATGACTTGTCATCTGAACACACTTTTGAGTCCAAGATCTCATAATCATTAAGGTAAAATCCTCCAAAGTCAAGAAGATCTCCCAAATTCCATTCCAGAAGAGACAATTTGAGAAAGAGGACAAAAAAGTTCATTTAGGCCAGCAACATTCCCTGCATGAATCTTCCCTCAAGTCTGTGGTTAGAGTTAAGACCAGTGAGGGATAGCCAGAGGGAAATCCTGGCCATAGCTTTTCACATAGAAAAAGCAGAGCGATTATTTCAGAACCACTTTGTTATCACACGTGTCTCAGTCAGAAATACTTTTCTTAAGAACAGAATACTCCAATGTCATGATCAGCTCTTATGGTTTGATGGAGACCACACTGTGTTGCTTCCAAAAATAGTTAAATGATTTATCTATTTTGGGGGGGAGGTGGGAAAGGGTTAAGTAATGTTCTGTGTTCTGTAATGTGAATGTGGAACACAAACACCAAAGAAAACACTAGATATTTACATTAAGCACATAGAAGCAAGGTAAGGTATTTGGACAGGCACCTTTCTTCGCCTCTAACTGCGTCCAGCAAGGATTTGTAACCATAGACCTACTGTGAAGTAATGGGAGGGGAATTAAACCAATTTTAGTTGCTCTGATTAATTAAAACCTGCTTCTTCTGAACTTAGTGGAAGCATGTACCAATCCAAGTGGTTAAGGGTTTAGTGTACCACATCGTCATACATTTAAACTCACTATTTAAACATTGAAGTCATATCCAGATAGTTTTCAAGCTTCTGTGGTAGGCATGGCAGCTAGCATCCAATATTCAAATCTGTGAGTTTTCACTAAGCAAAGTTCATGCTCAGTCATTTTATGTTTTATGTCATGCTTTGTGGTGCTGCTTGACAGTGAAGTTCTGCCTCTAACGTGTCTGCCTACTAGTTTCTTCTTCTTAAAAAAAAAAAAAAGAAAAGGAAAGAAAGAAGAAAAAGCCTCTATAATAAGAGAGGGGAGAGTTAAATGTCTGATATTTTAATTTCATTTTCACTGAACACAAAACTGAGGCTGATGATCATCAGTAACAATTCTGTCCATTTTCTGACACAGTGCAGAGAAAGGACATCAGGGTGCATCTGGATGTGATCTGCTTCACATGCTGTACCTCTTCTCTTTATTGCTGGTTGTTCAGGCATGAAGCAAAAACACTTCCAAAGAGCACATTCACACACTGATGGAACATAAACTTTGTCATACTGTTTAGCAGTATGAACATTCAAGCTGCAGTCAACTTAAGGGCACCTTGGCTAGTCTTTAATGCTTTTTTTTCACTTTTTGCAAGAACATGTCCTGCTGCTGAACATCACATAGCATTGAAGGATGAGCCAACAGGTATGCCTGATACGTTCTTTCATTCACAAAAAATGAAAAATACACATGGTTCATTTTATTTTTACACATGGTCAGAAAGCGCAAACAAGAATTTAAGGAAATGAAATTAGGGACATCACAATTTATTTCCTGTTGGTTAATAATGTCTACCTTCTAGGAATTAAAAGTTCAAGTCAGTTTTGCATCCTATTCACTAAATAAAACTTCAATGACCAAACACAATGCAGTCAGCGGGAGTGTAAGTTTCTCCAAACTATCTCCATTCTATCAGTGTGCTAGATGGGAGAGACCAGAAGGAAAGGAGTACATCATTTTTCATATATCTGATTCTGGCTTTTTCCTTTGAGTCTTCAAAAAAGAAAGGTCAATATACCACTCATGCCTCACTTAAACCAAAAGCCAAGGGTACTTTGTAGTATTGGAACTGAGTGCAGCATTTAAGGATCTTTGAGGACAGGGTCCTAAATCCTTGTTGTAGCATATATTTCAGTTATTGATCTAGAGAAAATGAGACATTTGACAAAGAGATGATGCTAGTTTTATGAACCAGGTAGTTGTCCACAAGACCCCAGAATAATTTAAAAATAAATTTCTTAAGAACTTAGCAAGGTGCTGTTTCATTTAGCATAACCTTGTAATTTAAAGCAAATACTCAAATAACTTCACATAGGTTGTTGCCAGCTGAACAAGTAGTGAAATATATGTTCTCACAGATTTGGGATATGCTCCAAGCCTCATCACTGCTTCACTTGCTGCTAGATTCTAGCACACAAAATATCTGATGAGACCTGTCACTTTAATGAAGATGAATCAGTTATATTGCAGATTACATCCAACATACAGAATTGCAAGTGATGCCTCACTGTCATTTTCCAGAGGAAACTGGGAACAGATATGGGCATTATTTGAAAAACAGAGCTCTTTAGATCCCCACTGGTAATATCACAACATTTGTACAAATATAATACCATAACCTTTTGAGCAGCTGCCAGAGGTTGGATGATTGAAAACTGCCCTGCAATAACTGGGTATTTTTAAGACCTACTAGTAGATCGAGTCAAACCACAGTGCAGGAGGGTGAAGAAAAAAAGAGGTGGAGAAATAGTAGCAAAAAAAATTTCTTTATTAAATAAGAAGTATATATAAGGAAATCAAATCTGTATCTGTGGCAGAGACCAGTTTTCATAACAGATTTATTTGACTGTTATCACAGAGATTTTGGTATGTGTTTAAATGCCATTCACATGTACATCAAGACCTTTTCACATTCAGAGCTGAGAAAGAAACAGGAGCATAAATAAGTCAGATCTGTGAGTTATAAGTTGGAAGCATGATGGTAGGAAAGCTAAAAGAAATCTAAGCAGTCTAAAACAGTACAAGTGGAATAAAGCACTGATCTCAAGGAAAATGTTCATGATATCCCAGTTTAAAAGCAGAAAGGAAAGCGTAAATAGGTTTGTTGAATGGTGGGGCATTATTCTAAAAGCCAGTGGTAGTAAAAATTATAAATGAATTTCAGGAGAAGAATTTCACCCCTTCCAATACTTTGGTCCTAATATATTGAAGGTCACTGACTGATAAAGCATTACCATACTCTGTATAACTGCCTAACTACAGGACAATAGCATAAGAGCCTTGATTCCCATTTTTCGTATTCACTGAAATATTAGATTGCATTATGTGACCCTTCAAGAGCTGGATTTGTGCTGTGCTCAGAAACTAAAACCTCAGGCTGAAAAAGAAATTAATATTTTCTTGACAAATTGATTTAAGTAAAGATATTTTGTTAAGATGAGCTTCAGAAATGTCGTCTTCTTGGTAAAAGAAGTTCCCCAACTTCCCTTCTTTTTTGGAAGGTGGTTGTATTGGGGTTAAGTGGAAAGGTTTTAGTGCTAGGAGGGCTGCAGGGGTGGTCTTTGTGAGAAGAGAGCCTGTCTTGGACAAAGCAAGTTTCACCTGGCTCCAAACTGGACTCACCACTGGCCAAAGCGGAGCTTATCAATGAAACTGGTGGCATCTCTGTGAAAACGTGTTTGAGAAAGGATAAAAAGCACTTTGTAGCAGCTGTGAGAGAGCGAATAGCGAAAAAATGTGAGAAGCCACCCTGCTGCAGGGGGACAACCTGCCTTACCACGGTCTTCTCCACAGGCTGCAGGGGAATCTCTGCTCTGGTGCCTGACACACCTCTTCCCCCTCCTTCCTCACTGACCTTGGTGTTTGTGGGGTTGTTTCTCTCATTTGTTCTTACTCCTCTCTCTCATAGAGGTTAAAAAGGTTTGTAAACAACAGGCTAAACAACTGGCTAAACAACCCAAGTTCCCACAGCCATTCCTCATAGGACTTGTGCTCTAGAACCCTTCACCAGCTCCATTACCCTTCTCTGAACCCGCTCCAGCTCCTCAATGTCTTTCTTGTAGTGAGGGGCCCAAAACTGAACGCAGTATTCAAGATGTCACCTCATCAGCGCTGAGTAGAGCAGGAAAATCACTTCCCTAGTCCTGCTAGCCACACTATTTCTGACACAAGCCGGGATGCTATGGGCCTTCTTGGCCACCTGGGCACACTGCTGGCTCATATTCAGCTGGGTGTCAACCAACACTCACAGATCCTTTTCTGCCAGGCAGCTCTCCAGCTACTCTTCCCCAAGCCTTTAGGGCTGCATGGGGTTGTTGTGATTCACGTGCAGGACCCAGCACTTGGCATTGTTGAATCTCATACCATTGGCCTTGGCCCATCGATCCAGCCTGTCCAGATCTCTCCATAGAGCCTTCCTACTCTCGAACAGATGAACACTCCCGCCCAACTTGGTGTCATCTGCAAACTTACTGAGGGTGCACTCGATCTCCTTGTCCAGATCATTGATAAAGATATTAAACAGAACTGGCCTCAATACTAAGTGCTTGGGAGCACCACTTGTGGTGCACACTTGTGCGTGGAACAACACAACCAGATTTAGCTCCATTCACAACTCTTTGGGTCCAGCCATCCAGCCAATTTTTTACCCAGCAAAGACTACACTTGTCAAGCCATGAGCAACCAGTTTCTCCAGGAGATGGTAGCCTAATATACTGTAATAATGACATGAAAGACCAAGTTCTTAAATTACATTCAGCTTTCTACAGTGTAGCATGAATTTTACTTAAAGGAACTTAAAAAGGAATGTAACACAGCTCTACTTCTAAGGTGACGATCAGCTCAGTCTGACAAAGCACTGAAGAAAGACAATCTGACACAAGAAAACAATCAGGCTCTGGAGTTAATCTCAAGTAAAGGAGAAGTAATAAATGGTATTACCCACTTATGCCTGATGTGAGATGATGTATAAACCAGATTTTAGTGACAGGACAGTAATCCTGTTGTACTAACTAAAAGAAAGATACTTTTCATGGACACAAGGAATCACTTTCAGAACCAGAAAATATTACAAAAAAACTTGTTAATGATTTTTGGAAGTTAGAATTTTTGGAGGACATTCAGGCAAGATCATTAAAGGCAAAAGCAATTTTAGAATTATGTCATTCATAGATTCCTTTCTTGGAAGCAAGGACAGGTAGCCAAGGAAGAATACAGAGAAATTGTCCAAGCAGTCAGGGATCAGGTTAAGAAAGCTAAAGGCCAGAGAGATAGAATTAAATCTGGCCAAGGACATCAAGGGCAACAAGAAAGGCTTCTACAGGTATGTCAGTGATAACAGGAAGACTATGGAAACTGTGCGCCCTCTCCAGAAGGAAATCGGAGACCTGAATAACCAAGATATGGAGAAGGCTGAGGTACTCAGTGACTTTTTTGCCTCAGTCTTTGCTGGCAAGTGCTCTAGCCACACTGCCCAAGTCACAGAAGGCAAAGGCAGGGACTGGGAGAATGAAGAACTGCCCACTGCAGGTTAAGATTTGGTCAAGACCATCTGAGGAACATGAAGGTGTAGTCTCACTTCTGTGCCCAGCAAGATCATGGAGCAGATCCTCCTGGAAACTATGCTAAGACACATGGAAAATAAGGAGGTGATCGGTGACAGTCAACATGGCTTCACTGAAGGCAAATACTGCCTGACAAATTTGGTGGCCTTCTATGACAGTGTTAGAGTGTTGGTGGATAAGGGGTGAGCAACTAATACCACGTACCTGGACTTGTGCAAAGTGTTTGACACTGTCCTGCATGACATCCTTGTCTTTAAACTGGAGAGACATGGATTTGACAGATGGACCACTCAGTGGTGTCGCAATTTAACCCCAGCCAGCAACTAGAACCATGCAGCTGCTTGCTCCTCCCTTCCTCCTTTCCTCCCGCAGGAAAGGTGCAGGGTAAGAGGGGAAAAAAAAAAGGACAGGAAAGGGGAAAAAAAAAACAACTCATGGTCTGAGAAAAAGACAGTTTAATAGAAACAATAACAGAAAAGTAAAAATAACAATAACGATAATGACATGTTCACTTTCACAGCCGGGTGAATTAGCACTGTCCCGAGCAGTGATTGCAGGTTCCCACCCTCTAGCTAACGCTCAGTTATGCATTGAGCATGACGGCTATGGTATGGAATTGGCCGTTCCATCATTCTGTCTATACTTCTACAGGAAGATGACAAAAGTCCTTGAATAGCATAAATATCAGTTAGCAACAACTAAAACCAATAGGTATTATTGACATTCCTTTCACAGCAATCACTAAAACAAAAATTAANAGGAGAGGGTAAAAGGGAAAAAAAAAAAGGACAGGAAAGGGGAAAAAAAAAACAACTCATGGTCTGAGAAAAAGACAGTTTAATAGAAACAATAACAGAAAAGTAAAAATAACAATAACGATAATGACATGTTCACTTTCACAGCCGGGTGAATTAGCACTGTCCCGAGCAGTGATTGCAGGTTCCCACCCTCTAGCTAACGCTCAGTTATGCATTGAGCATGACGGCTATGGTATGGAATTGGCCGTTCCATCATTCTGTCTATACTTCTACAGGAAGATGACAAAAGTCCTTGAATAGCATAAATATCAGTTAGCAACAACTAAAACCAATAGGTATTATTGACATTCCTTTCACAGCAATCACTAAAACAAAAATTAACTCCTCCCTAGCTTAAACCAGGACAGGTGGATAAGGAATTGGCTGGATGGTCGCACTCAAATGTTTGTGGTCAACGGCTTGATATCCAAGTAGTGACCAGTGACGAGTGGAGCTCCTCAGGAGTTGCTATTGGGACCAGCACTATTTAACATCTTTGTTGGTGGTATGGACAGTGGGACTGAGTGCACCCGCAGCAAGTTTGTTGATGACACCAAGCTGTATGGCATGGTTGACACACTGGAGGGAAGGGATGCCATCCACAGCAACCAGGGCAGGCCTGAGAGGTGGGTCTATGTTAACCTCATGAAGTTCAACAAGGCCAAGTGCAAGGTCCCGCATGTGGCTTGGGGCAATCCCAAGTGCAAATATAGGCTGGGTGGAGAACGGATTGAGAGTAGCCCTAAGGAGAAAGACTTGGGTGTGTTGGTGGATGAGAAGCTCATCATGAGCCACCAAAATGCACTTGCAGCCCAGATGGCCAACTGTATCCTGGGCTGTATCAAAAGAAGCATGGCCAGTAGGTTGAGGGAGGTGATTCTCCCCCTCTGCTCTGCTCTGTTGAGACCCCACTTGGACTACTGTGTCCAGCTCTGGAGTCCTCATCACAAGAAGGACATGGACCTGTCGGAGAGGGTCCAGAGGAAGGCCATGAAGATGATCAGAGGGCTGGAGCACCTCTCCTGTGAAGACAGGCTGAGAGAATTGGGGTTGTTCAGCTTGGAGAAGAAAACGCTCTGGGGAGACCTTACAGTGGCCTTCCAGTACTTAAAGGGGGCCTACAGGAGAGATGGGCAGGGACTCTTTGTCATGGAGTGTAGTGATAGGACAAGAGGAAATGGTTTTAAACTGAACGAGCATAGCTTTAGATTAGCTATTAGGAAGAAATTCTTTACTGTGAAGGAGCTGAGGCACCGGAACAGGCTGTCCAGAGAAGTGGATGCCCCATCCCTGGAAATGTTCAAGGCCAGGTTGTATGGGGCTTCGAGTAACCTGATCTAGTGGCAGGTGTCCCTGTCCATGGCAGGGGGGTTGGAACAAGATGATCTTTAAGGTCCCTTCCAACCCAAACCATTCTGTGTTTCTATGATTCTGTGATAACATGCTCTTAACAATGAACATTTTATCCACTTTATTCTGCATACTGTTTAGGAATTAAAAGGTCATAGTCAAATGGGAATCTGAATATTAGATTTTCCCCTGCCTACGCACAAGACATAGAAAGAGCTATTTGGTAGCATCACCTGCTGAAGTAGTGATAACAATGGTAAAACAGACAAAAGAACTGTTTATCTGCCAACGTTTCAGCATAACTAATGGAGTGGAATAGAAGCAGATGAAATCCTGACGCCAGCGTGAGCAGAAGACAGGTAAGTCTGTCCTCATAACATCATGTTACATGGTGGGGAGAGGGAGAGGGGTGTCATTGTGATGGCTCATGTCCCTGCATTGCAGGACTGTGGATAAGGAGAACCAAAGACTTCTTGGTCTCCCTGTACTTGACATCTAAACAGTCTGTTGTCAATATGTAAGTTGACTTTAAATTCCTAAGAAGTTAAAGTTGATGGCAAGCCTTCTCATCCCGCTCAGTAAATCTGTACCTATTGACACAAGTTTCCCATGAGAGATTACCTTTTGCTGCCTGGTAAAAGAAAAGTGTGTGAAAGCTGTTAGGCAGCAGTCTGTAACAACATAGCAGAGGATTACAGTCCACTAGGAATAGGTGAGCTGTTCTGGGTTCAACATTAAATTGTCACACAAAGCAATGAAAAAAGGCAACAAGCAAAGATGGGTTGAAACACAGGTCAGATGAGAACAGACACAGGACAGGTGAAACTAAAACCAGCTGTCAAGTAGCAACACTACATTGGCACACTCAAACATACCCAGCGCAGGCCAGAATAAGGATGTCATTAAAAAAGGCTTGATTATTAACTGTTTTGTTGTGGAAATATCCAAAGAAACAGTCAGGATAAATTAGAAGAGACACTGAAGTTATAATATTGGAACACTTAAAGAGCCATGAGGCCCAATAAGACACATTCACTTGATAAAAAAGCCATTCTCAATAGCAGGAACCATAGATAACAACCTGTCTGTGTCAAGACACAAATGTTGCCCAAAAGGTACAACAATCACAGTTATAGTTAGAATACATTCAGCAAGCACACAACCTGAAAGAAGACAGAACACTATAGAAAAGAATAATTTGCATAAGATTCCAGGAAATTAATCTCTCCACTTTTCTGAAACATTAAGTTTTGTTTTAGAAGTTTGTGGTCTTCTCATATTGATTATCCCCACACAGTACATGAAACGATCTAGGAGGTTATGCAAAAATAATGGTTAATGGAAAATTAATTTATTTCATCTTAACTGTAGGAAGCACTGCTGGGTACTTTTTAAAAGAAGTGTCCTATGTGGTTAGTATTTAATTACTCATCATATTGTTGGACCTCTGATGGCATAAGGATTTTGGTAATAAAAGGTTTTTGTGTTGTGTTAATACCTTCAGCTATTCAAGACTTTGTTAAACACAAATTAGAAGCAATTATTTAGCTATAATTTAGACTTTATTATTGATTATATCTACGGATATTTAGTCATGTATCATGTATTTATTATTTGTCTATTTATCTAACACATCTATGTAAAAAAGTTCTGCATCATTTAGATCCTCTCAGAAAGGTAGCTGATGCCCACAGAACAAAAAGGTGGTTAAAAAATGAACGGGAGAAGGCAATGGCTATGGCAGAAAGGACAGAGGAAGGTAACGTATGTTCTTATATGGTATTACTTTGCCCAAATATTAAGGTACACTATAACTGTTAACAAAGAGCCACAGCAGAAACTTATGCAATAATATGGCTATCACTATCATTTCACAGGTGGGGAAAAAGAAATTGATGTTAATATGTTAATTTTTACATTAATAAACCTATTTCTTAAGAGGTTTCCCTTCTTACAGAATTGAGATTAGGTCTAGCTTCCCTGGCTCTTCATTGTACCCTATATTTTTAGAGTTAAATTCACAAAGTTTTTAAATGGTCAGTTGCCTCAGTACAGAATAGAAGCTTCAGTCCTTAGCTTCTATTTTGCACAAACCTATTTTCTGTCCTTAATTAAAGGACATATAAACCACTGTGAATATGAATGACCAATTACATTATATCAGTGTCAGACTCTAATACAGCATACATGAACATTTAATTAGGATGACTGAGATGATAACAGACATATACTTCAATGGGATAAATAACACGTCCTGAAATGCATATTCTTATCTTCCAAGACATGTCAGTCAGTCTTTGATCAGCTGTATAAGAACTAAATTGACCTAGAAAGTATGCAACCATAGATCATGCAGCAATCTGGTAAAACAAGACATGCTGTGATCTCATAAAAACATGCCAGAGCCATTTAATTCATGTGACAAATCCAACTGCTTACTTATGGTAGATGTGCCAGTGCCCCATATATAAGAAGAATTCATAAGAGTTCAAAAGGTGAAAAAACAATTTTAAGTCAATTAAGAAACAGTTTGTCATATCTTTCCTTTCCTTTCCTTTCCTTTCCTTTCCTTTCCTTTCCTTTCCTTTCCTTTCCTTTCCTTTCCTTTCCTTTCCTTTCCTTTCCTTCCCTTCCCTTCCCTTCCCTTCCCTTCCCTTCCCTTCCCTTCTTTAAAAAAACCTCCAACATTGTAACAGGGCTGTTTTGATTCTAAGAAGAGCTCCTACTAGTCAAGAAATCTTTGTTAAAATGTTCAAATATACCTATTGAAAATATGAAAGCATAGTCATATTGAAATATGAGAATTCAGATAAGTCCCTTCACAACTACTAAAGATAGTTGTTTAATGTTATGGTAAGATTTTATCTGATTTATCCCTGATTCAACCTACAATGACTGCCAATATTGTCACTTGGTCAGTTATATCCAATACCAAAACTTTTCTTGGCATGGCAGGAAATCACATGAGCAACCTTCTACCATGCATAGGGTATGGTTCCATATTCTTCAAAGATCTTTGATTCTGTCAGCATATATATATATGCACACATATATATATACACACACACATATATATATGTTTTCTTACAAATGTATCAAATTTCCTATAAATAAAGATTATTTCACATACCTAAGGTATGCAGAAATTTCAAAGACGGAATGTAATTCCTAAATGACAACAAACAGCAATTGCTCTACAGCTAGTCGGGAGTTAGGACTATACTTTACCTGTCAATATTAATACCCAATTACTTATAAGCAGCTTAATACCTAAAAACAGAAAGCTATTTGTTCCATCTCACTATAATGTATTTTTATTTTGTATGTGATGGATAATATGGAAACTTTTAGCAATTGCTTCTAAGTTCATAAGTGACCGCTGTTTCTCATGGAGGAGGGACCTGGGCATGTTTAGTTTGGAGAAGAGGAGGCTGAGGGGAGACCTCATTGCCCTCTACAACTACCTGAAAGGAGGTTGCAGAGAGGTGAGTGTTGGCCTCTTCTCCCAGGCGAATAATGACAGGACCAGAGGAAATGGTCTGAAGCTGAGGCAGAGGAGGGTTAGATTAGATATTGGGAAGAATTACTTTACTGAAAGAGTGGTCAGGCACTGGAACAGCCTGCCCAGGGAGGTGGTTGGGTCACCATCCCTAGAGGTATTTAAGAAACGTGTAGATTTGGCACTTCACGGCTTGCTCTAGTGGCAGAGATTGTAGGGTTTTTTTTCTGTGTGTGTACGGTTGGACTCGATGATCTCAAAGGTCCTTTCCAACCATGAAGATTCTATGATTCTATGATTCTATGATTCTATGATTCTATGATTCTATGAAATGAGATTAAACTGTAGATGATAGATCTGCAGACATTGCTTGAAAATGTCAACAACATATCAGTCCAGAATCCTAGAAAAGGCAGTGAGTTCTCCATGTAAGGTACCACCTATCCTTTATGATTTTCGGTTATGTTGTTCACAAACACCATTTTGCGGTTTGGCTTTTAAAAAATCATTTACTGTGCTCTACAGAACTACCTGCTGTGCCTTTCTATTGCAAGTTCCTTGGGTCAAGAACACATACTATCTATTTTAAAGACTTGATATAATGTGGTATTTTTTAGCAATGATAGCAAACAGGTCTACAGGTCCCAGTTTTTAGCCTTATGTGACAAAAAAAAAAGCAAAAAAAAAGCAGTCTCTCTGCTCTAAAGCAGACTGATACTCTCTTCATAATCCTTGAGATAATGACAAAAATGGAAGAGTATTACTTTTCTTTCTTAGTCTAGGTCATCCTTGGAAATCTCCTCCATTATTACTATCCAGGATTAACTTTGATTAATTTGTCAGATCTGATAGAATCAGAGCACAAATGAGTGTTATTGCCTTTCAAGGCACCCTACACCACATTTCTATACTACTTAACAAGTTTGGTTTTGAAGCTCTTGCAGACTATACATTGTTAAAATGAGGGAAGTAGTCAAATATCAAGGGAGCTAGAACCTGTAGCTAAGCCTCAACACAGGCTAGATCTGATGCTTGGTACTTAAGACTAACACAGTGAAATCCATCTGTGTCACATTAAAAGAAAAGTGGAATTGAAGTATTATGTTAAACTGCAACATGAGAACGAAGGTAATCCATATTTTTTTATGGCTGCCTAGAATGTGTTATCAGAAAATAAAAAGGATTTGTATTAATTTTTTTGAGCCAGAACAAAAGAATAATGTAGCTATTGTTGCAGTTGTCTGGCAATAACAAGAAAAGTCCTCTTTGCTAAGGTGACATACGATGATGTCCTTCCAATAGACTACCACACACAATGTTAGGAAAGAAATTGTAATAGCTGAAATATTTCTAAAATGTTGAAAGAACTTCCTTATTGAAACTGGAACGGTTTGACAGGTGATCACTGCACCTATCAAAACAGCATACATCCACGTTAACAAAAACAGGGTATTAATTGTAAAATTTCTATCATTATGAGTTGATTAGCTTTAGTATCTCCTGCCTATTCAAATGCATAGTTCAGAGGGAGCACTGCTGTACCTAATTTGATTTCCCCCAGAGCAGTACATGATGTGTTATTTGATGCCCTTCAAAGGACACTATTAGCCAAGCTATAAAGTGTCTGATTTTATTAGCTTTGCTGGGTTTTATCAGTTTGTAAATGTGTTATTTTCTCCATTTATTGTGCCTATGGGATCCAGAGATAGAGTGAGCTTCAACTTAATATGTTGTTGGAAGGTAGCAGTGGCCTTACTTTAGCACTCTGCACTGTGATGTGATGACATTGAAGGTAGAGTCATGAAAACGCTAATGTCAGGGCCATTTATCAAGGCAATTCCTCACTGCTATAAAACTCTGCTGTGACATTGAATTCAACAGTAGGCTTTTGTCTTAAGTAGAGCAGACTGTTCCTGTGCTGTATAACTACCAATCCCCAGTAACAGAATAAGATGTAGTTAGTAATAAGAAAGTAGGTCACACAGATGTTCAACAAAGGAGAGAAGTTAAGTTCTTAGCGTGGAATTCTGGAGGTAGGAGCTTTCGAAAAGATTTAGTTGTCATCACCTTTATTTATGTTTCGGGGGGGTATATACTGCAGTGGAATATAGTTTTCCTTGGAACCCCTATAAATAGCCGAAGCATTTGCTGGAGTGATCAGCAGGAAACATATTTTTTGCAATGGATTTCTAATGACAATAAACAATGTGCTGGTATAAATGGCTCACCTCGTACAATTTAATGGCATGCCTTGTATTTTCTCAAAGCTCTTTTAAAGTAGTTACCAGATGAAAATATATGTTTGAACCACGGATTTCCTGCTGTACACTCTTATTTTCACATCAGGCTGTCTTCTCACTGCATTCTGGTTGTTATATGAGTTATATTTACATTAATATATATTTTAAAAGCTTTTCTCATTTATGCAAGATTTTATCCGAAAATTAACACAGATGTCATATGAACAATATCTCTACAAAAATGAAAAGCCCAGAACTCTGAGTTCCATTCACATGTTTTGATTAGAAATTGTTTTTTGTTTTTTCGTAACAATATAAAAAGAACTCATAGATGAAACTAGAACAAATATACAAGAAAAAGAAGATGCCTTTAAGTTATGTATTAACTCATATACAGTAGAGAACGGTCTTTTATTGTCCTTGCATATATATAATACTCTATACATTTTCATGCTTTGTTTAGCTCAGTAAGTGTAGCTCTCAATGTCAGTAATTTCCTTTATTTAAATATGTCTTTTTAGATGCTTACGTTTACTCGTGCATAAGTACAGGGATTAAATTCAGAAATAGGAGTATTGATGCAATATTAAGACATATGCAAAAGATGAACTATGAGAGTGAATAATTTAATATTATGCAGCTAACGGTCTTAGAATGGACTTTTAAAACACAAAAATCTCAAAGAGAAAAGGCTACATAACACTTGAATAGATTTAGAACAATTGCTAGAACCAAAAGGAACCCATGAATACAAAAATTATTCAAGGTCTGAAAGACAAGTTTCAGTATAGTAAGCTTTTATTATATTCTTCAGTGTGCAAGTGAAAAATGTAAATTGATGACTCCAGATAGAAATTATTAGTATTACTGGTTTCTCATTCTAGAGACAGGGGGTTTTTTATGCAATGTCAAAGTCCTAGAAACAGGAGACTACCTATTTACTATCCCTCAAAAAAGTTGTCCAAGCATGTTGCTATACTAGCATAATCTTGAAGATGGCAAGACTCCTTCACAAACCCAAAGGAGGTGGATAGTATTAAGAGGCAAGGGCATTCAATGCAAGAAATAAAGGACCGAGGTATAGACTTAGATTCTCTAATCATTCTCAGATATCATAGTTCAGAGGTGAACGCACTTAGAAGTGCTCTCAGTCTTTACTAGATCATTTTAGAAATTAAAGACCTTTAACTGTCTCGGTGGCATCCTCTGTTTTACCTGTTTTTACACCAAAATGGCACAGAACAACCTCCAATTTTTAAGCTTTTATATACTCTTCAAGCCTCGCAGATTTGTCATCTGCTTTGAAATCTGTTTTGGCATCTGCATCCAAGTCAAGAAAAGAAAAGGACAAAAGATGTTCTTGAAAATCGATTTTCATTTAATTAGCTATAGAGATATTACAAGCTGACTGTACTAGGTTAAAGATCACAAGGATGTGTCTACATACTGTCTTGTGCAGGCAGCCCTGGAGTACATGGGCCGAACAATATACTACTTCTTGTAAGTGTAGTGTTCAGATGATCTAACCTTTCCAGCAATGCAGTTCAGCTCAGGTCACAAGCTGACTGTTGCTCATTACTAAATTCCTTTGCTTAAAAGTTTCAGCTTGGTCTTTTGCCCTCTGTCTTCTGTGCACCTTGCAAAGGAATAGCATGTATAGTGCATAAAAAAATGAGGTTAAATTTGAATCACTTTTTACTTTTCTCATAGAGTTTCATAGGAACTGAGCAAGGAGGGATGTAGATACAGAAAAAAAAAAGAGCCACAGAGACCATCAAACTGCTAGTGATGGTGAAAAGTAAACCTTGTGGTAGAGTTCTGGAAAGACAGACTGGTTGCTAGGAGTGGAGCAGGATCTATTTCTGAGACAATCTTTTCCAGCATCAGCACTTATCACCTCCATTCCTACTCCAAGCTTTCCATGTTTCTCTCCTCCTTTACTTCATCCAACAGTAATAACACAGGAAATTTAATCTTCAGGACTCTCTGTCATGTGCAACTCTTTTTTGGCTTTATTCTTACCCTGTTCAAGGCAGGGACCGTACCCCCATTCTTAGGGAAGCTTTTGCTCTCATCTCTGGCAAGCATTGAGCTGTCTATCTGAGTATCCCAGTTTTGTTATTGTCAAACAAGTCCAAGTTGGAACAACATGCTTAGTGTCATCTGCTTTCCTGTTCTTTTTATAAATGCCTATTCTTTTCATTGAGAGTCTACAGCTACACAGAAATTTGGTATCTACCCCACTGATGAGGACAAACAAGAAATCTGATTATTTTCATTTTTCAGTAGAAAGAGATTTCCTAGGAAATTGCATGAAAACATTTATTTAAGTAGCATTAAATTATATTTTTTTTTCTGTATTAGAGAAGTCTCACCTACTATACTATAATAACATACTATAATATGCCGCTGCTTAGAAATGAGGAGACATAGAAGAGATGGTAAGAAAAACAGTTGAAGAAAATGAAAAAATTTCAGGAACATTTCTTGAACAACATTATGCAAAATGTTATAGTACTTTTTTAAGCAATGAGACTTTATGTAGTATTTTTACTGATTAACATACTGCTTAAAAATATCTTGCCAGTATGTTCAAAGTACTAGGAACTGTTAGTGCATTATTCTCTGTATACAGACCAATGAATATGCCCAAGGAATATGGGCTGAATTCTGGTCATTGAGGTACTTTCTTCTGTGACACACTATTGAGGCCTGCGGAGTGACAGGGATATTACTGAAAGCATAATTTATTTCAGAATTAGTAAGACACAAAATAGCATACTTTTTTATTCTAGGCTGCATTTCACATTTTTCTGCATTCCCCATGAACCAGATTCAGAGTTTCTGTCTTGAAATCAGTATTCAAGCTGAGCAACTTTATTTAGCATTACTGTATACCTTGCCTCTCACTGACCTGGCATTTTAAAACAATGAAAGACTATCCAGCCAAGCAAAATCCAGAAGAATAGAATTTTCATGTTGGAAATTGATTATCCAGAATAGAGTTTTTCTGTTAAAAATTCACTCAGTGATATATTCTCAAGAGTCTTAAGCATTCAGATAATTTTAAGAAACTTAGAAAATCAATTTCCGGTCTCTAGTGCTTGAATTTACTCAGATTTGTAGATGTACACTATAAGGGCTTGTACTATAAGTTATCTTCTAATTCCCCACGCTGTGAAGAAGACAGACTTCGTGTTGTATGAATTTTTCGTTGTCCTTTATGTTGTACATGCCTTAAAAATAATAACAGTAAACTCCTCCTGTTACTGTTAGTGTTGTTGTACCTTTTGAAAGCAGTGATGCCTCCCTTTTGAGAATAATCCTCCCTAATCTCTTTCTCTCAGGAAAAGAGATCAGAGTATTCTGGAAATCAAAGAATTGTTGAGATTGGAAGAGACCTTTTGAGATCATTCAATCCAACCTGCCTGCTCAAGCAGGGTCAGTTAGAGCAGGTTGTCCAGGACCATCTCTAGATTGAGATCTGATCTATCTGATCCATCTGATCCAGATGGAGCCTCGTAGATAGAGATGCCACAGTTTGACATGATTGTTACCAAAGAACTTAAATTTAATCATGAAAAATAGCTTGGAAAGCTATGTATATTAGAAATCAGTAGTAACAATATCTACAACATTGTACGTGTATAGAATTAATATTATCTTGGTAGTTGAAGAAGGCTCATTTTTCAATGAAAAAATACTTACGACATTATTTAAAGAAGATTACCATAATTGACTCAGATTACCCTGAGATTTAAAACCACAAACAAATGACTGCAAAAGTGAACAATTAAATACAGAATGTATCAGCAGTTCCTCCAAAGAAATGCCTTTCATTGGGAAATACTTGTATGAGAACCTTTTAATCTCAAGTAATTTTATATGAATTTATGTATATTTTATAAGATGAAAATGTTTAATGTAATCTTTTCGGAACTGAGCATTATGGTTTCCCTTCAGATGAAACATTGTTTCTTATTTATGTTAAATAAAATTTTGACAAAAGTAGAATGCTTTATTTTAATTGAATAAAATTATCTACCCACAAATATTCTTTCTTTTGAAAAGAAAAACAATGTAATTTTGATAGAAAATCCAATATAAATCCAGTCTACTTAACAAGTCTAAATATAATAGTTTATATTTTTGATTAATTGTCCATATTTTAAGCCTACCTTCTATTTTCACATCATTACATATCAGAAGAATCAGTATAACTGGTGTATTTAAAGACATTGTTAAAAAGGCAAGGTAAAGTAATAGCAGAATGTATTCAGATAAACATTGACTTTGAGACAGAAACAAAATATGTCCACGAATTTTGCAGAAGCTTGCTGCCTACTAATTTTTTTCCTATGGAGTGTATATCTACTTGTTTTGTTTTGTGTATGTTGCAAGCTTAAACAGTAAGGCATTCCCTTCATATGCTTCAGGAACAGCTGCCATTGAGTAGTTTATAATGAAATTTCTTAGAAGCAGATCCTACTTTTCTACAGAGATTTTACTTTTTGTTATTGTTATTATTTTGTCATTCGTAAAGCGAAATTAAGGTCACCTTGAAAAAGGGATATGCTTGCACTTCTTCCATGAAAATCTGTAACATGTCATATGCTGGACACGGGAGTCAAAGCTGTCTCAATTGCAGACATCGGGGAAGACATCTACTATACACCAAAATACTAGTGGTAAGTATTTTATGGTCTGTGAGATCAGATATAATCAGAAATCCAATGTGAGCCAGTAATTAATTCTCTTCACACAAGCTAGAGAATGGAGCAGCATAATGTACAAGGTAGGCTTGTGTCAAGTTTGGATTAAAAATGTGGATATAACTTTTTATTTTATAAAGTTTTATAATATATAAATAAGATAAGATAAGATAAGATAAGATAAGATAAGATAAGATAAGATAAGATAAGATAGCCCTGTGAATACCAGAATAATTTTTTTTTTTTTTAGGATTTTCAATGGTTCATGAGTAAACTATGTAGACATTTTCAAAATAATATTTAAACATAGAAACATTTCGCTTAGAGGTGTAGAAATGAAAAGTTTTGAAAATTTGTTTAAGGAGGTGAGAGTTATTTCTGACCAACTCACAATTGTTTTAATCAAGAAAAACTACGTCTCTGTGGAAGTTTTATATGAGAAAGAAACCCAGTCCTAGCCAGGTCCGTTTACCATATGAAGAGTGAATGGGGCATTTTGTGGTACATGTTTTCTGGCCAAATAGCTTGTGCATCCTATAATTGGCAAGTGTAATATTTCCCCCTTCACCACCACAGTAAAGCTAAATTCAGGAGAAGTACATCAGAGGAATTCATACAAGTCACTTTTCCTCCCAGAAATTTATTATACTTAATTACTATTTTCTCAGTAGGCCTTCAAATAGATTTACAATCTTTCTTCCAGAGCTGGTCTACATTGGCACAATTCAGGGCCAATGAAGAATATCTGAATAAATTCTGTATATTTTTGATGAAAGTCTTAAATTAAGCCAGCAACATTGATGGACGACTTCACTGTTACTACTGTGCCACTATTCCCATTCAGAATAAGCTCAGATATTCCTAAACTGCACATTTTATTTTTTCCAAATGTACTGAAAAGGGGAAGAAAATATGGAAGAAGGGGACTGAAAATCATCTAACAGCCTCAAAGGTGTCAGAAATGAAACAAGTTTCTCCTTTGTGAATATAAAGAAGAAAACAACGCAGCATAATTTGTCCCCTCAATAGCTAAAAATTAAAATATACCAACAAAAATGGAGAAGGAAGAGTTAATACTTACTATGTGTCACTTTTACTGTGATAATCTTCTTTTCCCACTTAACGAATTATTTGTAGTAAAAAGCAATTCCACCACAGCATTATCACACTTTGAGGATAGTATGAAACCAAAATTATCAGTAGTTTATGCAGGGGATTATTGTGAAATCCCACTGCAACGTTTTAAACGTAATTGAAACTGTGGAATATCAGGAACTCCAGTAGCGCTACTGTATACGATTGGATATCCAAAGCACATCATAAAGACTACTGTTTCCACACCATTCCACCTCTGCAAGCTGCTTTGACAGAGTCTACAAGTAAACAAGTGTTGATATTTGAAGTTAATATTTGCTGATAATTATTTTTTCTTTCAGTCAGCAAAACATACAGCTGGATTGTTAAGGGACAGTCTTCATAAAAAAAAAATAAAAGGTCTGAGAGCAGCTTTGGGGAGGGTGGTCTCTGATTAGGGACAGCATTTTAAAGACTCATGGACCTTGAATTCTGTGTAGGAGCTGGGATGTGAAATATTTCACTTTAGCAGAAGTAGGGAGGTAATTGCCTCCCTGTACTCAACACTGGTGAGGCCACACCTTGAGTATCGTGTCCAGTTTTGGGCACCTCAATACAAGAGAGATCTCGAGGTGCTGGAGCGAATGCAGAGGAGGGTAATGAAGCTGGTGAAGGGCCTGCAGAATAAATCTTATGAGGAGCGATTGAAGGAGCTGGGACTGTTTAGTTGGGGAGGGGAGACCTCATCACTCTCTACAACTACTTGAAAGGACATTGTAGAGAGGTTGGTGCTGGTCTCTTCGCACAGGTAATTAGCGATAGAACAAGAGGGAATGGCTTCAAGCTGCAACAGGGTAGGCTTAGACTGGACATTAGGAAAAAATTCTTCACAGAAAGAGTGGTCAGACACTGGAATAGGTTGTCCAGGGAGGTGGTGGAGTCACCATCCCTGAATGTGTTTAAGAGTCGTTTAGATGTGGTGTTAGGGGATATGGTGCAGGGGAGAACTTTGTAGAGTGGGGTTGATGGTTGGACTCGATGATCCCAAGGGTCTTTTCCAATGCAAATGATTCTATGATTCTATTCTACCTCTAAATTATTTTGGTGACTGCCAGCTACAGATTTGCTTGTGGTGATGCATTACAATTAGTTAATATGTGATTGTAGATTTGTATACCTAAATATGGGCAAAAGTTGGAAGACATTTGGTTTAATCCCACCTAAGTGTCTGATGTGTCCTTTTCTTTTTTTTTTTTGGTGTTTTGTGTGCTATGCTTTACTCCTCGTTTCTGTTACTAAGAGAACAATACAATACAACTAACGGTTTGTTGAGGTTTCTTTTACTGCAGTCTGCTGTGCTCTAGTCTTCAGCACCTAAATGTGAACATGTTTAAGGGACATTTAAAAGTTAAGAAATCCAAGCTATCATACTTAAAGAAAAAGCGCAATTCATGGAGACTGAATTGTGACTTTTAATCATGACAACAATATTTGTTTACTAAGCAATTAATTTTCTATAGCCCTTCTATTATTTGTTATTCTGAGTGTAACATTTGTTTGCCAGGAGAAGTGATAAACAATCATAGAGCAGAAACACAGTCTAATTTAATTTATTTTCATTAAGAAAAAAAGCTTTATTAAGTTTGGGTTTTAATACTTTTCCTTTTGCTATGTCTGTAGTTAAATCCTTTTGCTTGAGGTTATATTGGAGAGAATAATCTAGCTAACACATTACCAACAAACTTGATTAAAGTGCCATGAAACTGAAATTGTTTAACACTGTCTTTGCCCTAAGAAAAATATGGGAAAGTTACTTATTTTTATTACCATGTCCTTCATACAGCCATATTTATATTTTCTCAAGATCTGTCTGCCTTTATGTGCAGCTATCAAACCATGGTTCTTCTGCATTTCTTTCTAAAACCAATGCAAGAAAATCCATTTTAGAAGAGGAAAAAAGGTTAAAGCTGTCAAATTTCGAAATAAATTTTGTTGGTGCTTCTCAGTAACCATTTAGGAGTTAATCATAAAAGCGGTCAGTTTGAGGTAGTTTTCCCCTGAGATAAATAATACTTGGCAGGTTTATTTTAGTTTTCTGCCTACAGGCCAACCATTCTGCCACTGGCCGTTTGCCTTGATGTCTGTCATCTGGTTTTGATCTCTTCCCCATTAGTGTACAAAGTAGATCAAAACTAGGCAATAAGCCATTTGGACTCTGTAAGGTCAAACGTTTTCACTGCAAAGGATATGAAGGCAACTGCTTGCCAATAATTTTGACAAAATGTGAAAGATTTTAGAACAAGTACATCTTCAACTGGATTTTAGCCATGAAAGCACACAACGTCCACTATAGTGTTGTAAAATTTGGAAACAGATACCTAACAGAAGGCTAACTGAGATTATGAAGAGACAACTGTTTGGCTCATTGTAAAGTCAGATGTGTTCTATGGCATTTGAGTGGACAGCAGAGACCCTGACATTAACACATGGCTCATTAGAAGTGAATTTGAGTTTGGCCTTTTTCTTCTCCTAAACAAAATAGCTAATATACACAGGAATCATCCTGAAAATACACGTGCTGCCTCTTAAATGCATAAAGTCCTAATTTAAAATTAAGGCACTATCTATTTCACTTTGCAATTAAAAACATGGTACTGGCTAAAAAAATACAGGAATAAGAATGGCATGACATGAGGGAAAATCAAATACATGTTAAAGTCCTCTGTCTCTGATGGTAAGTGCACTGAATATTCAGCTTTTTCCTTTTCTGCAATAGTCACAATGCATAACATATAGCAAAGTGCTATCATTATAATGTCACATTCAGTGCATTACAGATAGTTAAGGCTGACTTACCATTTCTTTTACAAAGTCTGTTTTTATAACTTTGCTATTCTAATTTGCATTTTTCTAAAGCCTGACATCCTGGACTATGCTGAAATAGTAGCCACACTGGAATCAGTGGCAAAATCCTCACTGATTTCAGTAGGACCAGAATTTCGACCAGGATCTTTACAATAATATAAATCTCTTTCAGCTGGTCAAACATCCCTTTGTGATGCTTTGAAAACACTGTTTTGATGGAAAAACGGTGTAAAACATTTAAGTGATACTTCAACTGATTTGACCGATGGAGTGTTCTTTTTTAAAAAGGAAGGGAAATTCAGCCACTGGACCTTATATACAGGCATAGATTTACTACTTCCAGTAGCAAGTACCTGTTTCCTATCAGACGATAGCATGCACGATCATCCAAGAGTACTATTCTGATTAATTGTCAGTGGTAGTTTTTCCTGCAACCTGATGTAATGTTACCTTTTGTAGAATTCGGGGGTGTTGCTAACACTGTTGACTGTCTAAAATATTCCAGTCCATCCATACCAATGAGTCATTCAGGAGAATTTATCATTGTGGTGGGTTGACCCCAACTGGATGCCAGTTGCCCAACAAAGCCACTCTATAATTGCCCCTCCTCAGCTGGACAGGGGAGAGAAAATATAACAAAAGGCTCATGGGTCGAGATAAAGACAGGGAGATCACTCACAAATTACCATCACAGGCAAAACAGACTTGACTCGGGGAGATTATTTTAATTTATTACCAACCAAATCAGAATAGGATAATGAGAAATGAAATCCATATCTTAAAACATCTTCTCCCCACTCCTCCCTTCTTCCCGGGCTCAGTTTTACTCCGGATTTTCTCTACCTCTTCCTCCTGCACGAGCAGCGCAGGGGGATGGGGAATAAGGGTTGTGGTCAGTTCATCACACATTGCTTCTGCCGCTCCTTCCTCCTCAGGGGGAGGACTCCTCACACACTTCCTCGGCTCCAGTGTGGAGTCACTTCCACAGGAGGCAGTAGTCCTCAAAATTCTCCAACATGAGTCCTTCCCACTGGCTGCAGTTCTTCACAAACTGCCCCACTGTGGTGGTCCTTCAGGGAGGGATGCAGTCCTTCAGGAACAGACTGCTCCAGCATGGGTCCCTCACGGGATCACAAATTCTGCCAGCAAACCTACTCCAGCGTGGGCTCCTATTTCTCCATGGGTCCACAGGTCCTGCCAGGAGCCTGCTCCAGCGTGGGCTTCCCACAGCTCAGGCGTGGGGTCCTCCACAGGCTGCAGGTGGATATCTGCTCCACTGTTAACCTCCATGGGCTGCAGGGAGACAACCTGCCTCACCATGGTCTTTACCATGGGCTGCAGGGGAATCTCTGCTCTGGTGCCTGGAGCACCTCCTCCCCTCCTGAGCTTGGTGTCTGCACAGTTGTTTCTCTCGCATATTCTCACTCCTCTCTTCTGACTGCTGCTGATGTTGTGCAGGTTTTTTCCCCCTTCTTAAATATGTTGTCATAGAGGTGCTACCACCGTCACTGAAGAGCTCAGACTTGGCCAGGGTTGAGTCTGTCTTGGAACTGGCTGGCATTGGCTCTATTGGACAGAGGGGAAGCTTCTCGGAGCTTCTTACAGAAGCCACTCCTGTAGATGCCCTGCTACCAAAATCTTGCCACACAAACCCAATACAATCATAAGCCTACATAACTGTAAAACTTAGAATTCTAAGGGATTTCTACCTGTAGTGAATTTTTATCAGCATTTTCATTCTCTCGTGATCAATAATCTTGCTCATCTTGGCATTCAATGGTTGTGAAAGATTATGTCATTTTAGAATAAGAATTTTCTTGGATGGTAAACACTAGTCTCTTTTAGTGAACAATTCCTGATAAATGACACTGACAACTACTACTGTAGATGAACAATGAATCTTATTTGAACTAAAAAAAAAAATCGCAAATATTATAGATTAAAATAGAAATTAGCACTGCTACTAATAATAGCACTGATTTCTTCTTGTCTCAGCATGATATGAGTCAGGCAGGCTATTGCAGAGTTTATTCATTCATTAATTGATATAGAGTAGTCTGGACAAAGTAATTCATCGACCAAACTAGAGACTTTATTCCTGAAAAATACCAATATGATAGGATATGATATTTCGCAAAAGTAAAAGAGTGGAAAAGGAAAACTTTACAGTAACTTCTGCCGTTATGGATTGAAAGGAGTAACTCATGGTAGAGCTTTTTATGTATTGCTAAACAATGGCTTAATAGTTGCAAGATCTTACTGAGCTTTGGCTTTAAAACTGTATGAAATCATCTCTGGTTAGAAAGATTGCAGATCTCTCACCATTTTTGATCTTACCCAGGGAGGTAAATTTGCAATCCAAATTGCAACAAAGAGCAGTACAATCTAAAATTTAGGATTGGCTTTCAAAAATATTTTACTTCTTTCAGTGTTGTGTAGGAATAATCAATGGCTTGAATTACTTTATCTGTATCCCGTGAAAAGATGAAATCCATATAGAGCAAAATAGCAAATGGGATTCTTACTAAGAATTAGAATTACTAAGCAACAGTTAGACTTTTGATGGACAGTGAATTAACATTTTCTCATCACATAAGCACAAAGTTTACATTT
The DNA here is from genome assembly GCA_013396915.1 of Stercorarius parasiticus. Lineage (NCBI taxonomy): Eukaryota > Metazoa > Chordata > Aves > Charadriiformes > Stercorariidae > Stercorarius > Stercorarius parasiticus. Next base: position 153,974 of record VWZL01004583.1, on the reverse strand, counting down.
ATAAAAATGTTTAGGGTGGTTTCCCTCTTTGAAATGCATTCTTATCTGCTCAGAAAAATAAAGATGAAAATAAATAAAATTAGTTTAGATTATTTCCCTCTAAGTCTATTTATAAAGCTAAGTATTTTATCCCAGTAGTCCTTAGGATATTCTTGCCCATATTTCTTTTTAGTCCAGTAATTTTCCCTTTATGACAATACCTGTTTTTTGAATTATAGTACTGTTCTGGTTGGCACTTTCAGTGTTGAAACCAATGCTGTTATATATGTTAAGTTCATGTCTCTCTAACTTCTGTAGTTACCTTTTTACTAACTAAATTTGATTGTCTTCTAATTTTGAGAGAGCAAAATTGATTACAACTGCCATGTTTTCCTTAGAATAAGACTAATGTGGGAAGTGCAAAACTTCAGTTGGAAATGTTAAAATCTCTTTCCTTTTTATTGTCTGTGTTTATTAAAATTTTTTAAGTAAAATCAATTAAAATTTAGAATTTTCTTTAATTAGTAGTTTGTTGGGTTTTTTTAATGGATGAAGTTCAAAAATTATTGCACAGCTCCTAGATAATTAATTTGGCTACTATTTGATCTTTAATCCACATTTCACATTTTTTCAGCATTTATTTTTAATAATGCCCTGCAGTTCTTCACTTTATTTAGTTCCCATTTTATTTTCAAGACACAGAAACAAAGCAGGCACTTGCATGGCTCAGAAAAGGCCAACAATTATTAAGTGCACCTATGAAGAGGAAAACATTTTATCAACCCAAAAAATCTCTGAATTTATTTTATGATATTATGTAATGTAGATGTATGACATTTGGTTTGACATTAAGCTGTATATTTCTGCAGTGGTGCTGTTCAGGCATATGCATGCACACTCCATTTTACTGCAAGCTGAAAAATAAATCTTGTTCAGCAGCTTAAATGTAGTTTAGAGAGAACACATAATGATTGGAATGAAATAAAGAAACCAATGATATTTATTAAAAGTACAGAAAATGTAAACTTGGCTGTCATAAGGAGTGCCCAACAAAGTGCACATTTTTCATTAGAATTATTTCTTTGTCTACTTTCTATTCTTTTTCTTCAAAAGAAAAGGAAGTAGAAAAAGAATATAACCGTGAGCACAACTTTGAAATATGAGTTTCCATTAGATTTTAAGACACCCCAGCGACCTGTAGATTTTACCCATCTTTACATTTATTGCTATGGTTTATTAAACTTTAGAACATATTTAACAAACGCAAAAATGCAAATGTACATGGTAAAAAATGTGATTAAGTTGAAATAATCTATCGCTTTGCTGGCAAAAATGCATTGAGGTGCTTTTAAGCAGTAAGACATGATAAGTCAGTAGTGCTGTTACAGCCATCGGCCCAATTTGGGAGTATAGTCAGATGTACAGCAAAGTGAAGTGTCTCTAGCTACCCAAGACATGCAGATACCTGCCAAAACACATGCCATATCATAATATGGAGCTCAAAACATATGTTAGGCGTTTAAAAATGGTGTACTCTTAAATGGTAATAAGGCCCAATCTTAACATACATTACTGTACTTTAAGAGAAGTCAGTGGAACTATACTACTTGAGATCAGCTCAGAGTCTGATTCACAGTACACAACATAAAGCTCTAGTAATATCATGCATTCAGCAGGAATTTGTTGGTGTGAGAATGCAGAGTGTTCTGACAGCAATTGAGAAGTGTTGGTTTCCTTTCCTTTCTCAGCAATTCTTTTTGTTCCCCTGGCAACGTCATATTAGTTAGTTTTACAAAATGGGACAAAACCTTCTTGTCTCACTCTTGGATAGAGATGAAAGACTTGGTCCTGTTCAAACTAATGCAACTTTTTTTCATATAAAATATTTTGGGGTATGTCTAGCATAGAAGAATGAAGGATGAAATCCACAAGTACTCTGGCTAACTCTAACTACAAGTGAAAAAAAGAAAGATATCAGTGATCCTTTTCAGTTGAACTGTAAAATTTGTTGGATAGAGGTATCTCAGAAAAAATACTGGGATACTCTGGAGAACATCACTCCAAAATATGCCCAGAAAAATGAATTTTATGTATTTTGTTGTCTCAATTCCTGTAATGTAGCAATCTACTGTGAAAATGCAATGTAATAAGGTATAGGCCATCAGGAAATATGTACTGGTGTTTGGCTAGGGACACAAGTGCTCTAGTTTATAGTTTTCAGCCTGAGGACATTGTTTATGTTAGCAGCCATTTCATTACTGTTCATAAACAGATCACATCAAAACTAGTCATAAGAAATCACTCCATTTCTATGCCAGCCTAGCTGAAATCTACAGTACCTCCTGTGATTTGAAAATGAGCTATTCCAAAATGCTTTAAGGATCAGAATTGCATTTAAGCCATCTATAAGGTCAATTACACAGCCATAGGAAGAGTAATGTTGTTTATGAAGTGGGGAAATAGCCAGGCAAATGCAGTTGTACCAAAATAGATAGAAAAAGTGTCTGTTTAATGTTTGTGGGTTTTATAAAAAAAGTGTTCACTGTTGCATTTTGCACATAGTTTGATTCAGAAAACAGTTTTGGCATCAAACTCCTTACTTAAAGTATTCAAAACCACTCAGTTTATAGATCCCTCAATTTTTGTCAGAGTATTGTGAACTTTATTCTGTAGCTCTTCTGGCTACACGTACAGCCAGAATTCAACGTACCTAAGAAGTTCAGAGTGAAAAAGTGCTGCTTAGTTTGCAGTTTACAGGAGACTTAAGGGTCATAATTTTTGTCTTAGTTACCTCTGCAGAAGGATCAAGTCCTTTTTAGCTAAGTTGCAAATAAACAGCCTTTAACATATGCCTAAAATTACAAAACTTCTGTAGGACCAGTAAAGCTTCACGTTCTTTTTCCATTAGAAATGGGTGCTTATGGGTAGATTTTAACAAAAATGCCAAAATAAAATTTCTATTCCCATCTAATTTAAAGTTTCTATATTCTCCATGTTATGTTCTGACTCTAACAGAAGCATTATTTTCAAGCTTCTTTTCAAAGTATGCTATGGAAATTAACCACAGGGTTCATAAATAAAAAAAAAAAAAGTGTATCTAAAATACCTAGACTACTTGAAAACATCTCACTGAGATTTTTTTGAGCTGATGTCATTAGTTGTTATATTATTTTAACATGAAATTCATTAATATTTCTGCCATCTGGGCTAATCTATATATATTTGGCTCTATATTAAATAAATATATATTGACATGTAGGAGTTAATGCACTTCATGGCTGCATTGACCTGTATAGATCACACTAAGTGTTTATATAATACAGTAAGTGAGCATGTGCATGCTTTATAATTTACAGCTGCAGATAATTCAGAACTAAAGGTCTTTATCCCTAAATAAGAGGACTAAGGTATTTCCACCATACAAAATGAACCAGGTACAGATTCCGTGAATCTATCAGCACTACTTTCTGTAAGTTCGCTGCTCACCAGAGTGAAGTGTCATCAGCACCACTGTGCATAAACTCTTCAGTGACGTATAGCAGCCCCGGCAGGTTACTAAGCTTGAGAGAATTCATGGTGCATACTGCTCATGACAACAATATAGTGACTGTAGGCGATAGTGAGGGAAGTTTTGATTGCCTTGGTACCTCTAATATCAGTTCTTTGTGCGTGTACCTGGTAGGTCATTCTGGTAAGGAACATGAACTTGAGATCAGTAAAGTTTCCACCCAAATGGCCTCTATTAGTGTGCAGCAAATACCACGAATAGGAAAATGCTATAATTTTTGAAAATTTTCCTTATCCTTAGTGCAACTTTACTAGGATGGGTTTGTCCCGCTGAATAACAGCATCTATAGACAGATTTTTAAAGTGTCATAGAAGAATTCAGGTCTGAATCCAGGTATTTAATTGAAGATTTCTGCTTTATATCCTGGCAGCTTAGGGGATCAGGAGATACGTTGTTATTAATTTCTGACTTCTTTAGCAGTTAAGGTTTCTTGCCAGAACTCATAACTGACAGGATGGAGTGATTAAGGCTCTTACAGCATTAAATTATAATTTTCTCATTGCAGATTTTTAGTTGACAACACATTTTGAAATTATATTAAGCTGCTTCATTATTTACCACATACATTTCCCTCTGCTACTGATCAGTGTTTCCACGAGTCATTCCACTGTATTAGCAGGGAAGCCGACACCTCAAAGGTGACCTTATTGGCCCAGGATGCCCATCCAGCTAGTCACAGTGTCAGGCTATGAATGGAATCTATTGCTATAACGAGTGCACAAGGGATGCTCTTGCTTGGCGGTAAATGGATACAGCTTCTGAAATGGTGTCCAGGCTATAGTCAGAAGGGAGAGCTCCTATTAAAATTAATAGCCTGCTTGCTCTTTTTTTATCAATGTATTATTGAAATGGTGTTCTTTCAAGGTTGCACAGCTGGTTTAATGCTGATTATGTTTTAAGCCAGAGTGGATAATTAAATAGGATAGAAATGAGTGTGGGGTTATTCATGACAGAAAAGATGCCAAGAACTGTACAACAAAGGCATCTTGCTGATAAAACAAAAAGAGCAAAGATAAATTTACTGCAAAACTATTAGTTTATGGTTTGTCTTTGCTCTTCTGCAGAAGAAATTAGCTCTATTAGAACATTTTCAATTTTCGACACATTAAGACAAGTTTCCAATTGTTACTTCTGCTGTAGAAACTCTTACATGAAGACATCAAAGAAAGAGCAAAATGGCAGGAGTTCCATAAATTTTACGGATTTAAAGCTACTACTAATACAAGACAATGTATCTTCTCAGGTATACCCCAGATCATACAACGAACAAGCACAAGAATTCTGAAAAACTTGGTGTTATTACAAAGGCTGTATACTAGACTATGTTTCATGTTATAATGTATAATGTTTCATTTCATTAATTGGTTCATTTCAGGGAGCAGGGATTTTCTCCATGTGCTGAATACTATCTAAGTCTCATTAGCATATAATAGCACTTATTCGTCTTGATGGTGTATCTGCAGTAATATTTGAACACTGTAGTCCTATGAGTTTGATCAGGAAAGCTTATTCACTCGGTTTCTTCCACAACCTTTTGGAACGAATAAGAATCAGATTTTATGATTTCACTGCAATCCTACTCAGAGAGATCAAAAAGTATTACTTCCATTTTTTCCAATGAAATATATTTTGTTTTTTCTATTTTCACATTAAAGGAAAATCCATAGCATATCACCTTCTTTCAAAGGTTTTAATGGTTTTGTTGTCAAAAAATGAGTCAAGTTAAGCTCTTTAGATGGTCTGTTACCATTTCAGAAGGGGTAGCAGGGGCCCACCATATATACAAAATAATGTGGATTTGCAAAATAACCTGAAACAAGCTCTTTCAGAATTAATGGGTTTAATAAATGATCTCATATAAATTATATTTCTGTGAATGAGTGACTGCATATACAAATTTAGACCACTATACTGTAAGTATCTGTGGTCATTATGTTTTGTGGAAGCAAAAATGTAGAATCAATAGTGCACTCCCATGAGCATCTTATGTAGTCTCATTTTATCAGATGAGGTGTCAGCAATTTAGGATCAATGTATAGAAAATATTGTTTCACAGCAGAGCGTAGACCTGGACAGAACTGTGCTTTTTAAATAGGGATTTTTACTGCTTATGTAATAGTTTAAAAGCAAAATTAGTTCTACGATATTTTGCTGAGCATCCAACTGGTTGTTCGGTCTGTCATAATATATAAAATTTCATTGCTCTGATACCACTGCATCAGCTTTTCTAAGGTACTGCATAGCAGACACAATTAAGAATAAGCTAATGTCCTCTGACTCTACTTCTCCAGGCTCAGAGATCTCTTTTGAGAAAAATGCTTTTTTCCCTCTAAGCCAGGATTTTATATAGATTGTTAAGCACATTTTCTGAGTCGTCCTCATTTAAGATTTCACTTTCATTACTAACTTTCAAGTGGCTGAAAATTATTTTGCCTGAACTTTATCCATTTAATTTTTGTGGTTTTGTGCCTCAGACCTTACCTCTGGGGAGGGAAAAAAAACCCCAAACCAACGTATCAAGAAATTTTCCCAGGATAATAAAAGGGTAAAATAAAGAAGAGTAGAATTGAGATTTCTCAGATCTACAGCTAAAGCACAACTGACTTTCAGTCTTCTTCCTGGAGTTTACTGTTCCTGGGAATAGTTCAAAGGTGTGTCAGAGAAGGTTCAGACTTGACATTAGGAAACATTTCTTTACCAAGAGGGTGGTCAAACACTGGAATGAGCTTCCTGGAGAGGTGGTCAATGCCCCTTGCCTGACAGTTTTTGAGAGGCATTTGGACCATGCCCTTAGCAACATGCTTTAACTTTTGGACAGCCCTGAAGTGGTCAGGCATTGGACTAGGTGATAGTTATAGGTCCCTTCCAGCTGGAACTGTTCTATTCTATCCTTTTCTATCCTATTCTATCCTATCCTATCCTGTCCTATCCATAGAAGTATTTATATGCACTTTAGTAGTATAATATGTAACTAGGATTTAGGAGATCAGCACTTCCCAGATTAACTGTTCCAGTTTAAAAAAAGTCTAATCCTTTTAGGGCCTATCTTAAGTCAAACATTAATCACTATTTTCTTTAATAAATTGTGTGTTACAATGAAAGATATAAATAAAAATCATAGTTTTAAAATTTTTTCCACAAGTTGTGAATACAGCCTTTTGAGATATTATTTAGTAGCTTTTATTTACATAGTGTTTCCCATAAGAATTTTAAGTAGAAGTAGCTCTAAAGCCTTACTGTATTAAGCATATATGACACTTATGACTTCCTCTTACCTTGAAAGACAGTTACCCTGTCAGAAAAAAAACCCCACAATTGTATGTATTGCCTATTTTACCCCACTTTATTTCATATTTAGGACTTACTGAAGATGCTTTAATGATTAGTTCTAGACTTTACTTTTACACTATAGTTTTGACATGAACTAGATTTAACAGGACAGTGAATTTACAGAGCCTAAATAATGAGATAATAAAGTATACTTGAGGTATAGCTGAGATGTAGCAGACACCAGACCTGTGAAGAAATGGCAACCAGGAATTTTTAAAATTTATGGGTAACACTAAAATCTGATGATTTGCAAGCACTTTGCAGAGTGTCATGGTTTTGGCCAAATTGGCCAATGATGGACAAGAGATGCTCTCCCTCCCCCTCTTGCTGCAAGGAGAGGAGGAGGAGAGATAAAGAGATTTATGAGTTTAGAAGGAACTAAACTACTTTAATGAAATATTAAGAATAAAATAAAAAGGAAACAATGAAATTGATACAATGTATACAAAATGATATCAAGCTCCCAGGATGACATCACTGACAGGCACTGGGGAAGTCCCAGACTGGATTGAGCGACGGATGGGAACTGGATTCCAGAGCTGGAGTCAGGAACACACGGATTGGGATCAAAGGCAGATGAACAGACAGGGTCTTCCTCGGATGTTGGCCATTGAAGAAAACGAGCTGACCCTTTGCTCCCTCAGCTTTTATACTGAGCATGGGGCATATGGGATGGAATACCCCTGTTGGTCAGTTTTGGGTCACCTGTCCTGTCCACTCCTCCCTCCAGGTGGGACCCCTCTACGCTTTTCCATTTCTGACCCTCCAATGGGGCAAATAACAAAATTATCCGACCTAGGTTGCTAAAGCAATAAGTATAAGCCAGAGCCTCTCTGCGTACCATTCCTTGGCATAAGCTATAAACATTGGCCTTATCACTCTGAGAATGATCTGTTTTCTGCACAATATGCTGTTAATTTCAGAGAGTTAGGAGAGACCTAGCTAAGAAGTAAAATTACTGAACAGAATGTTGGTTCTGTTTTACCTCAAACCAGGACACAGAGGAAGGTTAGAAATAAAACATGCTAAATACTAGAGCAATCTGTAATTAAAAGGAGAAATAGAATGCATGAATACAAAAGGGAAATAATAAGTAACTGGCACAGCTGAAGGGAATGTTCTGGGAAGTCTTGATTTATAATAGTCCATAAAGTAAAAAAAAACCCACAAAAACAGTTGAAAGAACACTCAGAAAAGTATAAACTTATTGGAGGACATACTAAGAGGGTTGTAATATGTAAGACATAGGATATAATTTTATTTAGGGTTAAATGGAAAAATTACAAAGACTAATAGTGATAATAAGAGAAAAGAAGAATATGACCCAAGAATAAAGAATGAAGGAACTATAATAATTTCCTTTTGGGGAAAAAAAAACAAACCCAACCCACAACAAAAAGGACCGCAGGGCACTTAGTAAAAATTTTCAAGTATGTATGTCTTAATTGTGGCCTGTGGGTCACTTAGCCTTTTTCTTTTTCTCTTGTTATGTTTCGAATAATGTTTTAAGAAAATGTACAGCATATGATTAAACACAAGTCAGTATTTTTGATGGTTTTTTTTTTCACCTTATCCATTGAGGACCGACATAATCAGCTTAATTTGCAGATTAAAAGATTTAGTTTAGATATTAAAAAAAGGAGACTCTGTTACCATACAAGAAATTAAGCACTGAAACCAGACTTTTACAAAATATAAAATCTACATTTGCTTCAAAAGAATTCATAAGACTATCACAAAAGAGAACATTCATTTTTCAAGGAAAGATTTGACTCAAGTTGTATTTCAGTTTGGTACCTGAACTGTGACCGCTATGCATAGCTTGAGCTATTAATCTGCTAGAGTCAACCAGCTATATCACATACCAACAAACATTTTCTTCTGGTCTGTGCAACAGATTTTCTCTGAAATACTCAAAGGTTACAAAAGATAGAGAAACTGCCCTCAGGTTTCTGGCAGATTCTGTCCATCCCCCACTCCCTTCAGGGGAAATGACTGCTTCGGGCAGGAGACAGAAAGTCAAGAGAGTAGCTGGAGTTCAACACTAGCTGGTATAATGAAAAGGTATGGAACTAGGGCACAGTGGCTGATTGGGCTTGTGGTGAAAATGGGGCAACCTTTGCTGAAATTACTGAGGTGTTTTCAGCAGATATATTCCTTCATTTCTCTCCTTGTAAGGCTGTACTTTATGAAAACACTAAAAAATATATGAGAAGTGTTTGTTCTGAACTGCTAAAAATACCATGCATTGATAATACCTTTACTTTGTGATGCTGTGTTAGAAAAGTCCAAATAATACTAATAGTGACTGAACTAGTTTGTAATGAAGATGATTGAATGATTCATTGTAGATCTGCAATAAACAACTACGGGCTTTGCTGTATAAATCATGTTCACTATATTGCCTAATACTATGTTGTTCTTTATTCTCGCCCTACTCCTGAGATGTGCCTTGTCACGGGAATGTGAAGAAGCATGTGAAGTCTCTGCCTCCAATGTACACACATAGTTCTTTGAAAGGAAAGAGGGATAAGAAAGGCAGAACAGTGTTTCAGGAATTAGCTCTGACTGGAAGAACAGGAAAGCTGACAGATAGTAATCGTGTCTTGAATTATCTGCATGGCAGAATACAGAACCACAGAACCATGCAGCAGTACTCCTTTGGACTTGGATGCTGAATTACTACAGTGCTTCTCCAGTAGCTTCTCAGCAGGACTAATTAATTGAGGTATACTACCACGGTTCTATAATTTCCAGTTCCAGAAGCAGATTGTTCAGAAGTAGTTCAGGACTCTCTGAACAGTATGATATTCTTCCACAGAGCTATACCTAGAGAGCTTCACCACTGTCGAACTTGCATGGACATATCTGAACTATGTTTTTCTATGGATACCGTTAAAATCCAATTCAGATTTTTCCATCATATAATATAAAGCTTATACTGAAGCCAATGGGGACTTCCAAGAATAGAGTTCAGTTACAGCTTGTGACATTTTCTGCACAAAACCTATACTTTTGTTTCCTCCAACCCAAGCTGTGAAATAACATAACTCCTGAAATAAGCATTAGGAAACTCTGATAGCTTTTGGTTATTAAGATTTGAATATGTTTCAGCATCCCAAAATGTGATCATTATTTATTCATTTTGTTTTATTTTTCTGGTAGATCAATAAAAAGTTCTAAGTTTTAAATCTGATTGAATATAAAGCTCAATTAGTGTTTGTTTCTGGTACTCTATGAAATTCCGAAGAGCACTGTTAAACCCCTGTGCACCCAGGAAAGAATCAGATCACCATCATTAGTATTCACCTCATGTTTTGATAACTTGCCAAGTGTTTTAGCAATAGATTGCACAAATACTTTAAAGTGCTGGAAATCTACAGTAATATATACACATATGCAATACAGAATTCAAAATAACTGATTGGGTACCTCCTTAGATTAGATTTAAGGGTCTCTCCACTGATGCAGAAAGAAGGCATAGCTGATGTAGTATAGAAACATTAGGAGCAGCCTTATTGTTATGGAGAATCCTGAGGTTTCTGAATTCTTTATTATATTGCAGGGAGATGAGTTTTATCCTAAGAGAGCTGGCAATTGTAGAAAATAATCTACGTGTGCAGCATTTCAAATCTACATGAAAGTAAATTTCTGTGTCTGCTTTGTTTAGCTGCAGCTCATACTCTAAGGCTTTGTTTCGAAAAGCACTTCTGCACATGCTTAACACAGCTGTAGATGCAGAAATGGAACTGAGTCACCTCTGCCTTTGAGGTTCCTTTTTATTACGTATGTAGTGCAACTAGTGGGAGGGAACAACAGCAGATGTCACGACATAGCTAGAATGGAATTGACTGTGATAATAACAGTGATTTTCACCTTGTCGTCTTTTGAGGTGCTTCTTTTGTTCATACACTAAATTCTGTCACCGAGGGAAGCAAGCATAAAGTCTTTTACTTTCACTGGGAATTTGACACATTTAACCTGAGAGTATATAATAATATTCCATACCGTATGGTATATAAGAAGCACCCTCCACCACAATGGAAATGCAGCCACCTCTGGGATTCCATATAACAGCTGTTCAACACTTTTGGATAGTATTCTTCTCTTACTACAGAAAATTAAGAGATCGCTTCAATTTACTAGAAACCTCAGAATAAAATTTAGGCTAAAAAAATATAATACTACTACTTCGCTGCCTGAATTTCAGTTTATGGAAAATACGGGATACCCACTGACAACTGAATTTCCAAAACCAGTTAGGTCTTTGTCTTTTACATTTTGCTCAAAGAACAAATAAGTATTTTTAAACATTAAAAAATAAGTTTTATGTTAATATTTGTTGCATGCTGAGTTATTATTTATGAATATTCAAAATAGTATAACAGACATTGTGTTATACTAAAAATGTTACTATCTATTAATAACCAATATATTACCATGAATATTGGTCCATTTGATCTCCAAACAATAAAACTACAGAAGAAAAACAGGGAAAGTTATTAAAAAAAAAAAAAAGAAAGAAATAGCCTAATTAAAAACCTAATTTATAAAAGTTGTCTTAATAACAGTACAGCCTTGTGAAATTGAAAAGGAAAGTTTGTTCAACCATGATGTAGCAAAATGGGGCCAAAAACTTCTATTCCAAATACTAACAAAGGAATTTTTTTGTGACAGTATTTTTTTGTTCAGCAGATATTCTCCCTGGATTCAAAATGTTATCTCCTTTCTCAATAACAGTTATTTTTGTTATTCCCCTTTTAACTTGCAGAGGAAAAAAATTTGAAAGAAATTTGATTCAGGTGTGAATATTATCAATGCAATCATTAATGAAGCCTTAACTGCAGGGCCCAAAATGCTTCCTGTTACACTTATTAATCACAGATAGTGCCTTTCACACATACACACTTGGAAAGAATTTATTTATTATTGGTATGAAAACAAATATGCCAAAGATTCACTTTTAAACTCCAAGATTAATGAATTCAGAAATTCATTCAAAACAACCTCTTTTTATTCATACATGTTATATGACTGCAACTTCCATTTTTTCATGAGAATTTGACGTGAAAGCTCTGAGATGTCGACCAGTGAAGCCCCTCAATACTGTTTTCATACAATCATTATTCAGAAGAGAGAAACCTAAAACAGGTTGAGTTCTGATTAATGGTTTCTACTGTATATTGAGAAAGATACCACAAACTCACAAAACACGTCTGTTAAAGAATTAGTCACCAATGTCCACTTAGGCCATCTGGCAACTTGCTAATGCATTATGACTTTGGGACAAGACCACTGACTAACCAAAGAGAAGCAGCTACTGTCAAATCGTATTGCACCATCTGTGCATTAAGTGTTTGTGCTTTATATATGTGCTTCTAGCACAGAAGCTAGACTCCAATATACTCATATTTTACGAAAATCTCACGCTGAAAGGTGGAGGCAGATTTTCCAAAAAAAAAGTTTTTTCAGTAATTAGAATGGCTGAAGGATGGGGTTGTGCTGCAGAACAAAGATTCTGTTTTGGGAAACAGCTAATTATTATTTTTCTGATGAGCTTCTAAGGTGCTTCTCTGGTGGGCCTTTCTATATGATTTATGAACTATTTTGGAAAACTCAGTCTGAAATTCACTTCTTACTTCTTTCCAATCCATAAGCCAGACTCAATAGAATACAGAGTAAGTTTGATTTTCGTTAGTAAATTTGTGTTTGAGTAAAGAAGTTACAAAGGCCATAGAGGTTTAAAGCTCCTGCTCTTTGTGAGTTTAACTGAACTGCAGTTATACACTAAAATTGTATCTTTTCTTTGAGGCTTTCAAAATGATGGATGACTCACATTGATATTAAACTCATTAAGCGTGTCTTTCAGGGGAAAAACAACTTCAAAACAGGTTTCATTTTAATTCCCGCACCCCTCAGAGTGATTATTGAAATAGAATATTTTCTGGGTCTCTGAGAAAACGGTACTAAAATTTCCTAACTGAAAGTTGCATTCCTTATATTTAATAAACAATATTTCTCTGTTATGTAGACAAGACCATTTATTTATAACGTAGGAAAAGGTCACGTACTCTTCTTTCCTTTTTATGTTTTTGACACCAATGTGGATTTTTTTTCATTGTTTTGGACTGTTTACTTTGTACTTTTCTAATACAAACTCCTTTGGCATTTTACTGGACCCTTTTCCCTGTTGGCTGAAGTTCTCTTCCTTTTTAATTAGATTGACCTTTTGGTTCACTTGTCTGCCCTCAAAATGACTGAGAATGACTGCTCTTTTGGAAGGCAAGTTGAAATCAGCACAGAGAGACTGAAAAGAGTCATGTGAAATAAAAATATTTTATGCAGCTATCTCAGCGTTATAACTGCATAATCATTATGTTCATAGCCTCTAACACAAAGAAATACTGGCCTCTGCAAATTTTGTGACATTTTAATGATGACAGGTTGTTTCTCGTCTTCTTGAATGAATGCTTTTATAGTGCACTTTGTGACTAATATTTTCAGAGTATATTTTTACTGTCCTATAATGATTTGCCTTTTTTACCCTTCCAAGTTACAAAGGATAAACTTTAAGTAACTACAAAGCATAAAGTCTTTTGCTAGCATCTATTGTGTAATGTGTATTTCTCTTCTTTCTACCAGTCTCCTAGAAAGAAATGACTATTGAAGTTACATTCTCTAGGTTAAAGACTAAAATCAATGGACTTTATTTGAATCTAAAAGTGATTACACATCATTCAAGTAGTTTAGAAAGGAATAAGAAGAGTGTCCTATACAGGCTTATATAATTGTTCTGAAAGTTTAACAGGTGAGGCACAAACTCTGTTCCACTTTTATCATGAATACAATAATGAGCAAAATGCACACGTTTTCATTTACAGCAATTACAACAACTTACCTGAAGCAAGGGAACAAACTAAGTCTTGTTTTCCTGACATCTAAGGGGGTGACAAGGAGTTTATGCCTTATTTCCCCACTCTGTTGAAGGTTGTCTATTCTACAAATGAATATTGGGTCAGGTAGGACTCATTCCCAGTCACGAAATACTGCACAGAATTCCCAATAATAATTGAAAGGCATATGAAACTCAAATCTTAGTTACTCAACCAAGATTAACTTAATCTGTAAGAGCTTTAAACTTCTCAAAAAGTCTGTGAGAAAAAAAAACCTGTCTTTTTGGTACTTTTCCCTAAGGACTGGAACAATTAATCTATTTTTCTGCACCTAAGGAGTTGCATTCTCTCATTTTCAGGAGCTTGGTAGATTTTCAAGAAAAGAGAATTGAGTGGTTGATCCAGCTAATCACTGATTTACTAATTTCCCTAGCAGAACTGTGGCCTCTTGTGTTAACAGCCCGTGTCTTCCTTGCCTATAAATGAGCTTCAAGTCAGGCCAATGCTGTGCCTTGGAATAGGGTCCCCGGCTACCACCGTTGAACTGCCACTAACAATTGTCGGAGATTTTTGTTTTTCCTCTTGCTGGTGACCTTTAGAACCAGAAAGTCCCTGAGAAACTTTGCTACTTTTGGAAGAGTAAAATGACCAGCATCTATCTCTACTTTTTGTTGTTGCTTTCTGTAAAGCCGCATCTTGCTCTTACAGTCATTGATCAGCCTCTATAATTTAACAGATACTTCCTAGATCCATTTGTAAGCACTTGCGTTAATATTCCACTTCAATTATACCCTTTTAGGATGTTTACTACTTCATCCATTTTAACGTGTAATAAGCATTATTATTTCCAGGACTACACCAAGACATTTTAGTTCTTGTATATAATAATCTAAAAGTCTTACCATCAAGTCTTATCAGCCCTGTCTTATAAGAAAACAGAAAGGTTCCCCCTCATCTGTTTTACAGTCTTTTTTGTTCTACTCTTGAACAGGTTTTTGGGTAAAACCAGGACACAGTCTCACCTATACAATACAAAAAATTCTTCATAAAATAAACTTCAACATCTCTAGGAACAGACACTTAATATTCTCTTACTGTTAGGCTTTTATCCCAGCTGTTGCTAATCAGTTACTTAGCTGCAGCTGGAGAAGTCACTGTTCCATCATTAAGTCATTTATTTTTGCAGCATAGGATTTAAACTTCTATCATGTTTTCTACAGATTTTTGGGTAATGAGGAGTTCATTTCTGTAGATTTTTTTAGAGGTAGCATATTCCTTGTATGCTGTTAGCCTAGTGAAATTCAGGTTGTTGTAGAAAACATAAATCTTAAGATTTTTGTAAACCAAGACAGTGAATTTTATTCTTTTCAGAGGAAAGGAAAAAGCCCTTTATCCTCTTAATGATCAGGTAGGTGTAGTTTGGGAGAGAACAGAAGGAGCAGCAGATCATGATGCCCTATACTTTCAGGGATGATGAGTCCAAAAGATTAGAAAAATGAACAGCTCTTTAGACAAACTTTGTTCTGAAGAGATTTTGTTTCCTTTTGAGGAATGCATAAAGATATAGTGTTCTAAAGTGCAACCAAGTGTAAGAAAGCTAATCTATCTGTTCTTAAGGCATTCCTTAAGTAAAATATTAATTAAACTTTTCAAATAATTGGAAGTAATCTCTGCTGCAGTTGAGGAACTGGAAAAATTATTAAATACCAGCCAAATATAATATTTGCTCAAAAGCTTGAAGAAGCTTTTCATAGCTGAAGAAAATATTATTTTATCCTTATTTCCTGCTATAGTAACTTTTAAGAACAACAATTACATTCTTGAATGTTGTTTAAAACTAAAAAGGTAGGCTTAAGTTCTTACATAGTCTTGTTTATATGTGTATTTTCACATTACAGGAAGAGCTGGACCTATTTCACTAATAATTTCGTAAAAACATACTAAGACATATCAAGATATACCTTGAACATACTGAGAAAAATCTTACTAACTCACCCTCCACAGTATTCAGTTTCCATTACAATGTGCAATACAGCAGAATTCAAAAGCATTGTTTTATCATGAATTCAAGACATAGTTTCTGTTGCCTGTAGAAATGACTGCTGTCTGCTTCATCAGTACAGTGACTAATTGAAACTAAGTGTTTCTCAACATACATTTTGCAATGGTTTTGCTTAATTTTCTTTATTAATACTTCAATGAGCATTTTTTAGGAGCCCATTGAATTATTTTAAAGTCTTCCAAAATACTTTTATATGGTTTGTGTACTTTATATCGGCTAGATCTCATAGATAAATGAGATTTTAATTTACAACACCTTATTTAGAGCTATAACTTAATGTGCAGGGAGTTATAGTAGAATTGTCAAGATCTAAATTAGTAGTATCTTAAGGATTTTATACATGCAAAAACCCGTACAAAATTCAAGATAGTGAAAAATTAGGCTATTCATTTTCATAGCACAGTCACCTTCCAGGTCATCCCTTTATTGAATATAAACTTGATCTTTTCTTATTACTGTTAAACCAAGGTTTAACAGAAAATCTGTAGATTGGTTAATATATCTGTTTTTGTTATCCTGGTTACAGTTTTGAAAGACTGATGCCATATTGTGGGGAAAAATAATTGTAAAAAACATCTTTTCATTTATAATAATGACAATAAAACAGAAGACTATTTGCAATTAATCTATGTTCAAAATATTATTCAATTAAGTCTGTTTACTGTTGGTATTTGGATGTGTATACTCACGTTCTGTAATCTGTTCCAGATACTTCAAACCAGTAATGGAGCAAAAAGGGTTGAATCATTAGAAGAGCTAAGGAAATGTCCCTGCTGAAGTGTCAGCCCCACTATGCTCTGAAGCCTCACGACCAGCTTTACCCCACTGAGCGTTAAGCATGCAACTGAGCTCAAAAGATAATCCTCAAAAGATAGGGACAAAGAGCAATTTATGCCATTGAAGGACTGAATGATCTCCTTTAATTTGCTAGCTTTCTCAGTTGACTGTATAGAGAGTTAGTATAATGTGCTTCTCATATTGTGCCTCTAATCATGTGGGAAGAATTCATAGGAAGTATTAATGATGACAGTAGTGGAGGGAGATGGTCTAGTGCAGTTCTGCTCTGCCCAGTCATAGGACCCTACGCCTGTTACCAAACAGGTAACAGCCTGTGCTTTTCTAAACAAGTACATAGCAACTCAGCTTTTTAATCAAGAAATATAAACTATTCTCTGTGTGAAGAAGTTAAACATTTGCTTGCACTTTTTATTGTTCCTTTAAAAAAAAAAATCAGATGTGTGGATATGTTTGATATTTCATTTAAAGAATACAGCTTTATACAGATTATTTAGAGAAATAACAGGTACTGTGTAGATGGGACTCTGAGGAAGTGTTATTGAATTTCATTGATTTGTCATCTAAAAGCCAAGAGTGTATAGTGGGATAAACTGCAGACATTAATAAACTCCCTGGAAGCTTGATAAGGATATGCTCAAAAGGGAAAGAGAAAACTGTTTAGATAAGGCCATATTCTATGACACTAGAATGTAATTATTTGCCTGGTATTCAGAGGCATTATAAAAATTATGCACAACTGGCATTTCGGAGGATGACCATATTGAATAAAAAGGCGAGCTTTACTAAGGAAATCTCCCTGCCTATAGATTTTTTACTTTTTTCTTTGGTTTTAATTTAAATGCTGTGCATAAGAGAGAAGCAATACAAAATATAAAAAAAAAAGATTTCACTTCCGATTTCAGCCCGTTCTGTCACATGAAAAGAAAGTTGGACAGAGTTGGACAATGGTGCTCTAAAGAACAGCAAAAAGCATTAATAATAGTATAAATAACGTACCTCAAGTATTTGATCCATTTCATGCCAATTACTTATCAGTATTAAATTCAGCTCCAGATTTGCAAGAATTTGTGACTGAATTTTGTAATGATTCATAATAATTTAAGGTAAACTGTTCTCAGGGAATCTTAAAAGGGATGAGGCTTCATACTTTGCAAACTTACCTTAGAAATATTGTATGTATATGCTTGTGTGTGTTTGATAGCCTTATGAACACCTGTCATGGTTTAGGCCAGTGATGTGAGTTCTCTGTTCTCCCTGAGCAAGCCGGAATTCAAACTATTCAGGCAATCTATCAGAGCTCTGGTTGAGCTCCATTTGGTCCCCATGTTGGATGCCAATAAATCTGTTGTGGTTTAGGCTGCNTGAAGATTTTGTGATTTTTTTTTTAACTGTGAATTAATTAATTTCTAGCAGCATTTTTTCAATATCAAATTCATAGTATCTTTCATTGATCTAATTGAAATTTGCAGAAAGTCTCTCTAATTACTTTGTCATGAAACCAATAAATTTTCCTTTTCAACCTGTTGCAGTATTTTTCCCAAACTGCGATGCCCACCATGAATTTGACAAGTTCTTCACAGAATCACGGAATGGTAGGGGNATACAATATATACAAAACCGTAGCAAACTCCCAGGATGACATCATCGGCAGGCACTGGGGAAGTCCCAGACTGGATTCAGCAATGGATGGGAACTGGATTCCAGAGCTGGAGTCAGGAATGCACAGATCAGGATCAAAGGCAGATGGACAGGGTTCTCTTCAGATGGCGGCCATTGAAGAAAAAGGGCTGACCCTTTGCTCCCTCAGCTTTTATACTGAGCATGGGGCATATGGGATGGAATACCCCTGTTGGTCACTTTTGGGACACCGGTCCTGTCTGCTCCTCCCTCCAGGTGGGACGCCTCTACACTTTTCCGTTTCTGATCCTCCAGCGGGGCATNCTTCACAGAATCACGGAATGGTAGGGGTTGGAAGGGACCTCTGGAGATCATCTAGTCATTCTTCTCCAAAAGTATTATAATAAATATGTTTCATATGTGAACTTGTATTTAAAATGTTCATTATTAAAATCCTGTCATGAACCAAAAAACTTCTCATTATCTCTGACATACTTAGATATTATCTTATTGGAACTATACAAGGAAAAAGCATATGGGAAGATATTTTGGTAGATGAGTCACCGTATAGCTTCTGGAAATTACCATTAACTTGACTTATCATTTTATTTATGTCATGTCAATGCCCTAAATATAAAATAGAGTCATTATTACACAGAAGTATTTTCAGTGTGGTCCTCAACAAAATATTTTTTCCCTGATAATTTTATCTTAAAACGACCATGGCTGCAATCAGAATACACTGGACATGAAGTAATGTTATAATGACAGCAAAATGTAATCTGCAACATGGTTTTAAAAAAATGTTTTCTGGATGACTACGGTGTCTTGTTGGACTCCCTATATGTAAGTGTAATGATTCTTGTAAGAACACATGAAGTTAGAAAATGAGCACGTGTTTGGAACATAGGGTCTTTGTTCAGGAACCAACATTGATTGAGCTTTACAAGCTAAGTCCATCATTTTATGTTGTCAGAAATTTCAGCTGCTTATGTATAGTTTTCTAGTTTTCAAGAGACATGTAGAAATGAGAATAAAGGACTGTGAATTTGGTCATGAACAAATGGAGCAATTTGACAGAGTTTCAGTACTAGTCTGCAGGTACATAGCAAGAATAACTTTTTTTTTAGAAATCACACATACATCTTTGTGTATGAAGTCCTCTTTCAAAAGTAATCTTCATATGTACATCCAAGAACCTTTGAGGTGTTCAAGCACCTCACTAACACTGACTGGCTCCATAAAGAGTCAACGTATTTATCTACAAGAGGATATTCCCAAATGACTTTTGAAAATAAGATTTGGGTTTCTGTCTTATTCCTGAAGCGCTGTCAAAAATTGTATCTCCTTTCTCAGGCACATATTAACACCTAATTGCATACTGAAAGTTCTAAAGATATATCAAGCTCATATGTAAAATAATATAAAATATTGTTAATAGTATGACAGCGAGTTTGCCTAGAAAGGTTTAAAACTATTTTTGACTCACTGAAATACTGATATTCTAATACCTATTGTACTTAACATAAATAGTACCACTCTGTTTAACCAATCCCAATTATTCAGGATTCATACAGAAAATGTATCTTTCAAATCTTATCCTGTAGATAAAACTGACNTTTCTGATCCTCCAGCGGGGCATATAACAAAGTTAGTTGACCTTGGTTGCTAAAGCAATAAGTATAAGCCAGAGCCTCTCTGCATACCACTCCTTAGCATTAACTATAAGCATACATCCTATCACTCTGAGAATGAACAGTTTTCTGCACAATATGCTGTTAATTTCAGAGAGTTAGAAGAGGCTTGGTTAAGAAGTAGATTACTGAACAGAAAGTTAGTTCTGTTCTACCTCAAACCAGGCCAACACCATGCCTAGGATGAAGTCGAATGCACATACCTGTCATACGTTATTTCGTAAGTAAAGGATTTTGAAGTAAATGTATCTGTGTACTTGTGTATCACAGCTCACATAAAAGGCAACAGCTGCACTCCATCATCAGTGCAGTTCCAGATGTCCAGTGGTGGCAGAGTTTTCTTTTTTCATTACATATCAATGATGTAATGCTTCATAATACATTTTTTACAGACAGGAAAAGAGAACACATTTAATTTTATGCATGTTTCAGATAGATCACAGCTGTGTGTTTTGGAAAGTCATCCTCAGATATCATTTGGATAGTACTTGCCCTCATAAAAGGAAACAAATCTTTCTCGATCGTGCATGCTATTTTAAATCAAAGCATCTTTCTTAAATCATGATTTAATTTTTTAACTCTGTCTTCATCAGGAAAGAATTTGAGTCTGTAAATGGCAAACTACAGATGATTCCATAATAGTAAATGCTAACAGACAACAAGTATGGTCTTTAGTTAAGTTGTGTCACAAGTATCTCAGCAACTAATGGCTTTCAAAAAATAATGTAAAAATAAGGATTTGGTCTTCATTTTCTTAGCACTGTTTATATTGAACATTAGGTCAGGTGGTCACTGATAGACCCTGTTTTGTTTCTAGGAGGTCATAATTTGCATCATCATGTGGGACATGTTTTACCCTTTACTGCAGGAACACAAATAATGTGTTTACTTAAAAAAAGATGCTCATTAATCTTTGCCTTAAAGTCCTCAGTATTACTTACAGATCCTTTCTTTGCTTTTTTGTAGCAAATCCTTCAAACATACATCTGCTAAAACCCCAAGATAATGCAATGATTTTTCAACATAAATCTGCCATCTTATTTCATTGCTAAAAGAATGACATAATGCAAAACTATAATAGTACTTGTCATCTTATCCTTAGACAGGCATCTATCTTCCATGCAGGAGTCACCATGAAACACTTCTGTTTCTTAGAGGAAACAGTAGCACTAATGTTAATGTCATGAGCTAAGGATGTCCCTAAGATATGGTTTTAAGTATATCTTTTTTTAAGTACTTAGATTAAATAATATAGATTTTAACAATGAGATTTGAGACATTTAATTCCTTCTTCAGATGTGAAACAGAATCAGCTAATTTCATACTTAGAATTGAACAATATGTCTGAGTTTTACCTAGTTATGACCATCATTTAAGCTGCTGGGGAGAAAATGGTATTGTACTTGAAGAACACAGGAGCATGTTAGTAAGGTCAGAGGAGGTAATGTCACTATTCATAAAACAGAAGAGAGAACAATATCACATTTGGGACACTGAGAAATGAGGCAGGAGGAAACTGCAATATGTAATGAAGTCACTATCTTTGCTGAGATTATAATTTTCGTATTCAGTAATGCTATGAATTATAGTTTCCAGGCTCCCCACTTCAAAATATCCCTTAGGTTCAGGATTAAAATCAGAGGTGGAAAGATATTCCACCAAGATATACTCTGTTGGTAAGCAAGTGTTACTCGTTTTTATTGATCAAATGTGTTCATTATAGCAGATAATTATAGCAGTCTGAATTATATTGTGACTGCTATATGAACAAAATGAAGAATTCAGACAATTTATTTTGTTTCAGGCTCCCCCAGAAGTTAAACACAGATTCAAATTGTGTTTGATTTTCTTAGGAGAATAGAGTGTTAGTAGGAAAATGAAAGGGCAGAGTAATAATAATAACAAATAAAGCAAAAAAAAAAGCCAGTTATAAGAAAAGAAGTAGAGAAATAAGATAACCATTACTGTTACAAATACAATAAAATAATAGAAGACGAATCTGAGAAAACTGGAAATATGCTATTAAAAAAATATCTTTTGTCTTGCACTTGATTTGTAGTTACCAGAACACGCAGCAAAGACAGTATCATATTAATATATATTGGCCTTCCATTTCTACTATTAATGCATTTTCTCAGTTGAAGCAATCCAAGTTACCTTGGTAAAAGCTCAGCAAAATGTTTAAGACTGTTTCTAACTTCAAGTATAGTAGGAACACAATTAAATTAAAATCCTTCAAGCAACTTAATCAATCCCGACATGAATGCTTGTTCCAGACAACACTAAACGCAGTGGTTAATATTTGGAAACATTTTTATAGGACTTGGACTCAAAAAAAAAACTTCACCCCTACTTAAAAATATATCTTACTGAGGATACTTTTCCCCATGAATATTTAATTTCACTACATTTTAGCTTTTATGTTTGCTTTCTGAAAAAAAATGAGTAAATTAGTATTTCATTTAAAGTAAAAAGTAAAATTTATGATATTCAAAACAAAATCCAAAGTGAAGTTTGAACAGTAATCCCAGAAGCTATTAAAAAAAATTATACATTATAAATTAGAGATATAAATATATATATTTACATGTGTGTGTGTGTGTGAGTGATTCAGTTGGCCAGCATGTAAAATGCCAGGTTATGTAACCAACCAACAAAATAGTTTTGTGGGTTTCCTTAATTTTAGTTCATAATAAAGAACAAGGGTAAATATCAAAATTAATTTTAAAATGTATTTAAAAAATTTACAAATTTAACTGCTTCTGAAGATTTTGTGATTTTTTTTTTAACTGTGAATTAATTAATTTCTAGCAGCATTTTTTCAATATCAAATTCATAGTATCTTTCATTGATCTAATTGAAATTTGCAGAAAGTCTCTCTAATTACTTTGTCATGAAACCAATAAATTTTCCTTTTCAACCTGTTGCAGTATTTTTCCCAAACTGCGATGCCCACCATGAATTTGACAAGTTCTTCACAGAATCACGGAATGGTAGGGGTTGGAAGGGACCTCTGGAGATCATCTAGTCATTCT
>VWZL01004583.1:57524-130729 GCA_013396915.1 Stercorarius parasiticus | reverse complement strand
GTTTTCAAGAGACATGTAGAAATGAGAATAAAGGACTGTGAATTTGGTCATGAACAAATGGAGCAATTTGACAGAGTTTCAGTACTAGTCTGCAGGTACATAGCAAGAATAACTTTTTTTTTAGAAATCACACATACATCTTTGTGTATGAAGTCCTCTTTCAAAAGTAATCTTCATATGTACATCCAAGAACCTTTGAGGTGTTCAAGCACCTCACTAACACTGACTGGCTCCATAAAGAGTCAACGTATTTATCTACAAGAGGATATTCCCAAATGACTTTTGAAAATAAGATTTGGGTTTCTGTCTTATTCCTGAAGCGCTGTCAAAAATTGTATCTCCTTTCTCAGGCACATATTAACACCTAATTGCATACTGAAAGTTCTAAAGATATATCAAGCTCATATGTAAAATAATATAAAATATTGTTAATAGTATGACAGCGAGTTTGCCTAGAAAGGTTTAAAACTATTTTTGACTCACTGAAATACTGATATTCTAATACCTATTGTACTTAACATAAATAGTACCACTCTGTTTAACCAATCCCAATTATTCAGGATTCATACAGAAAATGTATCTTTCAAATCTTATCCTGTAGATAAAACTGACTGAAAAAAACAACCAACCAACCAACCAATCAACTAACAAAAGATAATGTTTTAAAATGTTTTAAATAATTTTGTTGAATTATATTAATGCATTATCCAGTTGAACCATAATTATTTTTTCATAACACATAAAGAGGGAAGGGAGAGATAAAGAAAATACTTATTCCCTATATAATTTATTTAATAATTACCATTAAGGTGTTTTGTATGATACATTCTTGCCTGATTTCATTTGGTTTCATTTGATTCTGAAAAGTCTTCAGGCGAAAGATATTGATGGCTTCTTCCTAATTACTGATTATATCCCTTACACTGTTTTAGTACTACTTGACCTTTCAGCAGCATTTAATAATGGCAGTCATGGGATCTTGCTATAAATTTTTCAGACATACAGTAGCACTGGTATTTCCGACTTTTTCAGTCTGCCTCTCCCTCTGCTTTACAACTCATCCAGAATTTGCCAACATGGTCGCTTGTGTCTCACATTTTGCAAATATTTTAATTGAAATTCTATACTTGGATTAAGGTTTCTTGTAAACTACTGCACCATTTAGTCTTTAGCAGAATATATTCACAATAAAAAATCAATGTTATTATGAAGCTCTTTGTACTGACACTTAACCTTGTAAACAGGGTTCAGAACGATTCAGGAAAAAGGAATATTGTCATATTAATAATAGAAAATTATGAATTTCAAAAAATCATGTAAGTTACATATTTGGTTCTGGTTTAATCAATAAAATGAAACTGAAATGCAGTAGAACAATGACATTTATTCATGATGAGATTTACCCATACGCAGAAAGCTTCTTTTGTAATTAAAAAACTATTTTGGACTTGTTAGTGAGACGAAAAGTCCCTTTGTCACAGGGAGTTGGCTCTATGCACAGAAGTAAATTTTGTCACAAAAAGGGAAGCTCAGATGTTTACCAAGGGAACATGGAATAACAGATATCTTTTTTCCCCCACCTTGAAAGAAAATAAGCTAATAGGATGCAATAGGCACTTACACGTACCTGCCTTTTTTCCAGTTATTAAAGATTTATTTGAGCCTATTGAGAACAAGATTTTCACCACTATGTGTATGTCTACAAAGTGGTGGTGATTAATGAAAGTTGATTTTGAAACAAATTCTAACAATGGCAGTAATTTGAATGGCAGATGGAAGAGTAAAAGGAGAAGCTGATGTCACTCTAGAGGGACTTGAGCGCTGGATATTGAGCAAGAGCATATATTGCTGTTTAGGAAGGGTTGCTACTTGAAAGGAGAGTCCAAACATTTTTCAGCTGTTATCCATGACTCAAGTTTAAAAAACTTGTTTGCTTTTTAATCCTGTTCGTTCATTCAAGCGATACACAATTTTAAGGTTATAGTTTTCCTGTTTGAATTGAGTGCTTAGGTAGCAGGATTTTTTCAGGAAAAAACCAAACACCCAAGTCCTATTGTTTAGAAAATTATTCTTTGAGAGTTTACATTATTATGTCTTTCTGAATGCTATAACACACTATCAGTGCCTAAGAAGGTTGGGTTGGGGGTTTGGGGGTTTTTTTGGGGGTTGGGTTGGTTTTTTGTGGGGTTTTTTTTGTGGTTTTTTTTTTTGAGCGTGTGTGTGTGTTGTTTTGTGGTGTTTTGGTGTGTTTGTTTTTGTTTTTGTTTTTTTTTTTAAATGTCCTTGCTGAAAAAGAGAGAAAATCTGGAAAAAGAAACCCAAAAAAACCCATTAGAAATCAGCTTGATCATCTTTTATATTAAGTGAAACTATTTTAAACAATGTAAGGTGAGTTAAATGGATGCATATTTTATACTGAATATCACCGAAGGACACTATAGAAAAAATAATAGGATTGTTTCAGGGGTAATGTATTTACTTATTTTTGTTTTCATTGATGAATTGTATGAATTGTGAAAAAAGAACTTATTGCAGTTACTGCTAATTTCTTGACATTTCAGTTACCAAGAATGAGATTACTGATGAAGAAACTTGTTTTATCAGTGTAATGCCTTTTTCTGCAGTAATTTTTTGGTAGTTATTTGAAGCATCAGATTAGGTCCAGGAAGTTTTTGATCTCTTATGCTCACTCATACATTAAAAAAAGAAATCAGTCTAAACAAATGTGTGCTTCTGACACATGTCTTCAAATGTCAGTTTATCAAAGAAGGAATTTGTGTGACTGCACAGTGAAGTGTAGCACCATCAGACTTTTCAAATAAAATACAAATAATTTAATCAGATAACGATAAGAATAACATTGAATAATAAAAATTGAATACAGTGAATAAATGTAGATCATTAAGGAGCTCTACTTTGAGTTTCATTCTTAGCTGAGAAATAAGAATTACTACAGCAGGCAAGTCTTTACATTCAAAAACTATCTCCAGAATCTTTTTTTTGCAGACAAATTAATTTTAAGAATAAACACTACATAATGTATTACATTTGAATAATCTTTTTTCTTGATTTATTACCATTACAGGAAGACACTGAAACATATTCCTCCAATGCAGACATTTCATATTACACATCAAACTTTCTGTCACGGAATCTGGAATAATTAAGAGAGCCCATTGCTTTGGTCCCTGGTGTGCCACCACCTTTGATGTACTGTTCCTTCCTATGTTCAGTTGGGTAAAACCTGAAAAAACATAACGTGATTGAGAAGTCTTCTGATCAAAGAATAAAAAAAAGATTGATAACCAAATTCCCCCTGTCAAGCCCTTCTTTTGTCATTTGGAGTCTATTTTAAACTCTTCTGAAGACACTGTATTAGTAACCAACTTTTGTATCAAGTTTGTTTCTCTTTACTGACAGACAAAATGATCTAGCTTTTCCTGACCATCTACAGAAAAAAAATCAAAGATTTGCCTGACTAGAGACAAGCTGTTTCTTGTAAAGCAAAAGCTGAATGTGGAAGCAGAGAAAAATAAGGAAATAACTCACTACTTCCCATCAGCAGGCAGATGTTTAGCTCCTTTCATGAAAAGTAGGGCTTCATCATGTTTAACCGATACTTGGGAAGACAAATGCTGTAACTCCAAATGTCCTTCCCTCCTCCTCCTTTGCCCAACTTTTATTGCTGAGGACAATGCCCTGTGGCATAGGATATCCCTTTGGTCAGGTTGGGTCAGTTGTGTGGTGGTGCAGCCTCTACTGGGCCACGTTGTGATGTCAGGACCAGCCAACATTGTGTTCTTGTCTTGGTTACAAGTGCAGTGAATTAGGATGGTCTGGAACCTTCTTATCTTGGCTATGACGATCTGGTACTTTCTTGTCCTGGTTACTAGTACAGTGAGTTGGGACGATTAGGCACTCCCTAACCATACCTGAAACTTCTGCTACCTGGGAACCATACCTGAAACTCCTGCTGCTTGGATCGTAGCCCCATCTGGAAGGTGCAAGGATTACCTGACAAGAATTGTGACCAAAAATGGAAAAACACTGACCAAAGTCAGTGAGGAGGATCCTGTCATCTCATGACCCTATAAAAATGATCCTAAGAGAGACCCTTTGAGCTCTCTGGGCTTGCAGCAGGCTGTGACTCAGTATGTTCCCCTGAGTTGGGTAGATTTCGTGAGGATTTTGAAGGTTGTCTGCTGACAGGTGCTGACAAAGAAGAAGGGTTGCTGACAAATGCCAATGATGGAAAAAGAGTAATTTACTACTGTTGGATTTCTTGAGGTTCCAAAGATCATTTGGTACCAATAATTTACTACAATTTGCAAAAAGAAAGAAAAATTTTGATCATAGGTTAACCTCTATATCTATGTTTGTGAGTGTGTTTGTGTTTTGATTTAGGAAACTTCGTTGTAAGTCTCTTGTGAACCTTGACATTTTTGAATCTTTAACTAAGTCACTGTTTTGATTATAGCAATTTTTTTAAAGTACTCTGATATTTGGCTGATTACTAAATGTGGTTAAAATCATACAACTTAATCTTGTGATCTACTGTAATAGTATTAATAAATCTTAAATTCCTGGTACCTCAAAGTTGTGTAGGATCCATAATCATTGATTTCAAGACAAATTGGCATAGTCAGCAGGATCCTAAAATCATGTTTGCAACAAATAGTTGGTGTTGTCAGGATCCTAAAATCTACTTTTGTGACAAGCTGTCCTGGCTGTGTCTCCTTCCAATTTCTTGTGTGCATTCAGCCTATTCACTGGTGGGGCAGCTTGAGAAACAGGAAAGGCCTTGATGCTGTGTAAGCACAGCTCATCAAAAACTAAAATATAGCAATATGTACCTTGTCTTTCTTATGACATGGCTATGGCAATAAAGACCTTGAGCTGTTTTGATGAACTTGCAATTATAAGTTGATAAAGCTTGGCAGAAGACAATGCAGGAGAGTGAGTGGATGTCCTGGTTTGGGGTGGAGCAGAGCCAAGTTTCTGTTCAGTGAGAGAAGCTCTTGCTTATCCTTGTTGCTGTGGTAACCAGGGTCAGTTGTTTACCCCGTGGAGGGGTTGCACCTGTGGGGAGGAGTGGACTGGTCAGGTGACCCTGACGTGGTATTCCATCCCATCTGCCATGCTCAGTATAAAAGCTGAGGGATCAAGGAGTCTGGTTGGTTTTTCTTCTTTGGTGGGTTACTTCTGTGTTCAGTAGGCTACTTTGTCAATGACTGTATGTCTGAGGAGGATCCTGTCAGCTCATCCTGGTCGGTGTGTTCCAGTTCCCATTTGTCACTGAGTCCAGTTTGGAACTTCACTAGTGCCTGCCAGTGATATCTCCCTGGGAGCTTAATATGGCTTTCTGTATATTTGTATATATTGTATCTATTTCATTATTTCCTTTTTATTTTATTATTAATATTTCATTAAAGTAGTTAAGGTTTTTTCTGAACTTTTACCTCTCTTTATCTCTCTTTTTTTCCTCTTTGTGGAGTGAGAGATGGGGGAGAGCATTTTTTGTCTTGTCATTGGCCAGCCTGGCCCAACCATAACAGTGGAACGCAGAAGTGGCTCACTTATATGACAGAGCATTCCTGTGGATGTAGGATACAACTGGTCAGAAAGTAGTCTGTTTTTAAAACCTTCAAAAATGACTTCAATGTCCAGCTTATTTTTTTTTTCTAAGAGCTTTGATTATGCAAGAGATATACCGACATAATGTTGCCTTTAGCTCCTGTTTATCATATTTAAAAAATATTATATTTTCTTGTATTTCATAATGTATGTTGTACGATGCAATGAATGAAATTTTATACTTAGCATAGCTCAGCTGTACACAGGGCAATGTGCCTTGCAGTTACTCATTGAATCTCATTTGTTATGCATTGGTAATAATGCCAGTTTCATTCCTGTGATATTAATGGAAAGAACATGCTGGCATTTCAAATAGAGCCTCTGATTTGTGACATTATTTGGCTGAATAACTATTTAAAAATTGCACACAGAAATATTTGCTATACAGCACAATTACTGAAGTGCATTATCAGCATGAGAACATTACAAGAATTGTGGATTCTGAACTTTAAAGATGAGAAATTTTAAATTCCTTTTGAAGTGAAAGTGTTACCAGACAATGTGTGATGACAGCGATGATGATGATGGATAGATAACTGCAACAAAGAAATGGAGATTGGTTTTTTTAGAACTCTTAGTAGTTTTTGCTATGCATTAGACCTTGAAAATGTTGAATATACTCTTAGTAAAAGGAGGCATTTCTGTAGATTTGCAAGCTGATGGTAGAAAAATGCTGCAAATTTGCAAGTTAGGAAGAAGTCCTTACTTGAACGTGAATAAAAATGATAATAAAAACATCTGTCGAAAATTATCTTTTAAGTGTATGATGAGTACCAGGTGAACATATGAGATTATCAATATACTTCTAAGAATTACTTTTATTACGTCTTGTCTTATTACTTGTGATTTTTGAAGACAAAGTTGACATAACTTGCCATTAGTATTAAAGTTCTAATGAAAAGTTACAAACACAAATGTAATATAAGGTTTTCATTTCATTAAGATTGTATATCTCTAAAATAGATGCTTGATATTAAATAGATTACACAACGTGTATAGCAGATTATATAGTGTGTATAGCAGTTCACAGAGTAAATTAATCACATACCCTGTGACCATAAAATACCAATGGATTAAGCAACTTATCTATTATTGCAGTAGAAATCAGATATTGCAGTTTTTCAGTACTGTAGATTCCAAGGCTTATTGTATATAAAAGGTATTCTATTCCCTAGAATTTTTAATTAATTTCTATGCCAGAACTCTAAACATATATTTGTTTCAAACCACATATACTGAACAACATTATAATGAATAAATTATAACAGCTAAGCTCATTTCCTCTTATTTCATTTGATATTCAAGAAGTATTCTGTAATCCTTGTTTTGACAAACCAATTTAAGGCAATATATTCTAAACATTAGGGTGTTTTACTGCTAACTTTGCTCTGGATGAATATCTACACCGAACCACAGGAATTATTCAGCAATCTATCAGAATCTTCGTCAACTATCACTTTATTAGTAAACTTTATTTTCTGTCTCTTAACTACTCTTAAGTTCAGAGTGACGCTCTTTACTCCCTTAGAGTTACAGAATTACTTTACTTTTCCTTGTTTTCCTAGCCCTTCCTACTTAGTCAGGTTAGCCAGTCAGCTCAGCTTCAGCTGTTTGTCTCATTAACATAGTTTTTGACCAAACCTCTTAATATGAACTCGTTCTACTGATGGCCACTCAACCAGAATATCCAAAGGAAATTAGTCTTACTTCATATGTGTTTATATCAATGTATTACTAAACTTAAGAGAACAGTTCTATTCTCAGTTTTTAGTGATTGCTGACTTAATGAATAAGATTGATTAATTAGTAGTTTGCAACTAGTGTCTCTTTCTTCCCTGAATCCAGGGACTGAAAAGACAATACGTGCAAACAGTAACCTGACACAACCATCCTGATCAAAATGACAACCTTTGAATGTAAGGAATATGGTCTGAATTTAGTTTGTCTTGCTAGTTCTGCAAGAATGATATCCAAGGGGAAGCTTCCAGAGAGAAAGTGAGACTTCCAGACCTCCCCGATTGCTGTACCAGTTGCAGAGGGACTGAAGGGAAGTTTTCTTCAGTCATCGGAGTCAATTACCACATTATTAAAGATAAGATTTATGTCTTGTTCTCATTTTTCCACCTACAGATGTTCCCTGTCTTTGTTGTTTTCCTTAATCCAAAACTAAAAGAGTTTTGGAACAGAATGTACAACATTAGCCCTTCTTGGGCTGAAAATGTAAATCAGAAAAGCTGCTCTAATTGACATTTTCCTTGAAAATTTTGTTAGAGAGATCCAAGAGGGAAGCAGCACAAACACAAATCTCATGAGCAATCTCTTCAGTTCAGAGCTAAGATACACTAAAAGACATAAAACAGAGCTGAATGGCTAGTCCGGAACTGAGATAGGCAGGCCTGAGATACCAGCAGTCTGACAGTACTCCCTGCAGTGCATACATTCCATCAGTCTGGCAGCACTGAATTAATTTAAGGGGGGACTTGTGATATGTGCCTGATTTCTGTAGCATGCATATGTAATTTGTTTGCTCTTGGCTAACTGTCTTTTTTTTCATTTTTTGTTTTTGTTCTTTCCACCTTATCTCAGTCTTTCTTGAAGCAGATGAATCTCAAAAAATAAACAAAAAATACTGGCAGCTTTCAGGCTACCTTTCCATCTTGAACTTAACAGGCAAATGGTATGGAACTTGTAAGCACACTAGTCAAAGCTGCCTTTGCAATCTGTTGTTTGGCAATTTGCAATTAGTGGGTGGAAAGATTTAAATGTTTTAAGAGACGTAATTTTCCTATAGCAGCTCTTAGCACTTCAGCTAGATTTTCTTCTTCACAGAAAGAAGTGGGAGAAGAAAGGGAGGAGTAGACTGTTTGAGGTGGCCAAATGATCTTAGCACTTCTTTCAAATTTTGGCAGCTTTCATGCCCTGATTTTTACAGACAGACCTCTCAGCCCAGTCCAAGGTTTCTGAGTGCAAAATGTGGAAGGATCTTCTGGCAGGAATTATAGCAAAATTGACGTCTTAGTTACAAAGGAATTACGCAGCGGATCTTGGCTCTGTGGAAATTTCATAGCACCTCTCTCTTACAACCTTAATTCTACGAGATGCTAGAATATTGGATAATGGCATGAAAACAACCTAAACCAGCTATCTGTATTTAAAAGGTAGGAAAATCCTAAGACTGAAGCCATATTTGCATATATTCTCTATTGAAAGTTATTATATTCAGGGTATATAAATCAAAAAGAATTGTCAAAAAATAGCTCTCCAGATGGTCTTGTTAGGTCCTGCAGATTTCGTGCACAGAGTGACAGCTACTGGGGGAACCAGCATGAGTGGATTTGGTGCCACCAATTGGAGTCAGAGTGGGGACGTAGGGAACTTTGGCCTGTGGTGCCAGCAGCTTATAAGAATGGGTGCTTTCAGTGCCAGCTATTGGAGTGGGTGAAGGTCTCTGCTGCCAGCTACTGGGATGAGAATGGTGTGTGTTTTGGAAACCAGCTACTGGGGGAACTGGTGTGAGCGAGGCAAGTGAAGAGCTCCATGCCAGTAGATGGAGCAGAACTGCAAGTCACAGCCCCTGTGCCTACTGCCAGCTGCTGGAGGGGTGCAAGTGTCTGTATCTGCCCCCAAATGGTGTGTGTTGGGGTTTGCATGTTTCATTCACTAGCAAGCTTCAAGCTGGGCCAGCCAGCAGGTAGAAGACCCTTGGTCCAGCAATGAGTATCAGGGCAGAGGGTCTGTGTTGGTATTTGTGGGAACCTGTGAGTGTGGGGTGACTGTGAAACAAGTGTAAGTGTGTGTATCTGTTTGCTGGTGAGCATCAAGCTGAACTTGTGGAAGAGTAGGAGACCTAGGAAGAGGTTTATAGGGCTTGGGATCCAGGCAGTGGCATTGGATGGACAGAGGGACCATGCTGTGCCAGTACTCAGTACTCCACGAATATCCTTGTCAATCTTACAAATCTGGAGCATGGTGCATGTGTGCTTTCACTCATGAAGTTCAGTCTCTACCAGACAGAGGAGGAAAGCGACTTGTCTGTATTTACATTTTATATGAGTCATATATAGGTGCTACTGAAGACAGCAGCTTCTCTGTGGTAGTCCAAGCAGCTGGTCATGCACATATGTGGGACACATGATGAGCTCCGCTACTGGTTGAACCTGCAAAAAAGCAGCAGTTGTGTCCCTCAGTCTGGCATAGAGACCTCCTGGGCCCTAGGCATCCAGGGCTGGCTTCCAGCAGCAGGGAGTTGCTGGAAGCAGTGGCTGCTCCTAGCATTTTCAGTGAATCTGTGGAATAAATAATAATGATGCGTACTTAAAGTAAACCAGTTAAAACTTTCAACCACGGAGAGACTAAAAAACTGGTGCTTCCCTTGTTGCATAGCAGCAAATCTCAGTGACAATAGCTGAAAAAATCCCCAAAACATGGAAATAGTATTAATTAATACCACTTTTCAAAAGCAACTTTTATTCCAAAATATTAGAAAGACTAGAATTGTGATTGAAAGCATAAAATCCAGCAGATGAATCTGAAGTGTTCAGTCTAATCTGAAGTGTTTAGTCCATACAGTTGTTCAGAATAAAGCTGGACAGGAGTTATTGTTTTAATTTTTCAGTGGGGGAAAATGACTCTAAAAGTATAAAATGAAAAAGCTTATTTTTATTCCAAAGTGAGCCTTTGGTCCAAGAAATTGTAAGGTGAAACTGTATATACAGCAGTATAAACAGTTTCTAACACACTGTCCTGATTTTGCCTTATTTTTAATCTCCTGTGATGTCTGTCTGTGGGGAACCACTCAGTTTTGATTATCAGAGTGAATACTCTCAGTCATGACTGAGACTATGTATGAGGGTGTGGCTTATTGGTCTCAGTGTATACTAACTCACTGAGTATGAACAACCACTTACAATTTTTATTCAAAGTTTCAACCTCAAGATAATTACATGAACAGGAAAGGGCCAGCGTCAGTCCTTGGTAAACAGAAAAACCCACAGAATGGATGTGGCTGCAGCTGGTAATAAATTTACTGGAAATCTCTCATGGAATAAAGCAGAAGTGAAGTAAAAGCATCAAAAACTTTCACAAAGTATCTTTTTTATTTCCTCTTTTGCCAGAAGAGGACCTAGGATGTGAAATACAAAATTAAGGTTGTTTTCACTCTGTTATCCCTGATAAGCATGTACAGCCTGGCTTCAGTATAGTAGTTAGTACTAGATATTTTCTCTGACATTCACTTAGTAAGAGAGTTTTATAAAGCTATTTCCCTAGTTATAAATGCCAACAAATATAGGCAGAAAAAAATATAATTTGCAGTTATAAAGTTCTGTCCTATTATTCTTTTTTACAGCTAACATTGTCCAGATTACTTATGAGCAACAAAACTGTTTAAATTTCTGTACTTGAATTTAGGCATATAATTTATTCAAGAAGTTAGCCAATTATAATTTACTCCTTCATACTTTAATCACCAATTTCTTCTGTGGCGGTTACAACGGTTAATAATTTCAGATTCTGTGTCTCCTGTGCTCCCAACACTTTTCAGAAGACATCAGAAATATTGACGTGAGAGTATAAAATTGTAAATTACTTGCAAAGAAGTATTCTGCCTTCCATATAATTCTGCATTTTTATGTTAAAACCTCTGAACTCAGTAGCTACAAATAATAAGTAAATATCTGTAAACGACTTCACTCAGACCTTTAAGTACTTGATTATAGCCTGGTCTGGTCTGATCTACACTAAAAACAGGTGATTCATTTCATTACAAATATTTTTGTGAGAACTTCACTAATTGTTTGGTGAAGTCCCTTGGACTCCTTTTTCATTGCATCAGTATGTCCCAGAATAAGCACATTTTCTAAGGAAAGGGCATTTCAACTTACAGAAATATTCATATATGGCAAATTATATGCTATTTCTCCCATGTGAAGTTCAGCCAAACTTACTTTCATATCAAAATTTCAGAACAGCAGAAATATTTTCTCTATTTTATTCCTCAGCAAGTTTCTTTTTTGTTCCAACTGACCATGGGGTACTCTGCCCATAGAGTATCCAAAGCAATGTCTTTTTCAGAAAAAAAGGAAAAAATGTGTAAAAATATTTTACTTTCATTCCAGTTTCATTAGCCACTTCATTCTGATCACTAAATAGAATGCTTTTACGCACACATGCCTATTTACTGGGGTGTTGCACATGCACTTTGCTACAATGCAGGAAAGAAAATATATTTGTGCTTGGTTGAAGTTGCATCCAACAGTATATTAGCCAATGAGCGTTATGTTTCTCTGTTTCTTTCATATTCTTATTTTACATATACATTAAATCAATATTTTGCTTTGCTAACGTGAATCTGATTTTCTGAAAGGTCTCTTCCAACCTAGGCGATTCTATGATTTTATGAACATTTCACATATTCAGAGCTGTCCAGTTCACTTGTCACTGTGAACTCGCAACATTTCTGCTCCTTCTTTCTCACTTCGAGTTTCTAAAACAATGGGAGAAACAAAATTCTTAGCCACAAGCACAAAGTAGTGTTACTGCAGCCGTACTCTCTGTGGGACTTAACTGCAAAAAATCAGTGATATTTTAGCAAATGGAAATTGAGATTTTTTCAAAGGTTTTATTTTAAACAAAACCTTTAAGCATGCATTTGGGACAGTTCTCAGAAGAACAGAAAATTCATGTCTTGATATGAAGGTGACATACCTGCTGAAAGTCTTTTACCTTTTTAGAAGCATAAGTATTTTTTAGTTTCTTGTGAAAAGGCTGACAGAATTTTTAATACTGGCAAAGCAGATGACCCCTTCCTTCTCAAAAGTGAAATTAATATGTTCATGGAACATTTATTAAAAAAAGTTTGAAAGGTTGCATCCAGAGACTAACATTGGATAGTACTAGGCAGCATTGCAAATGGTTGACAAACATTTAGCCTAAAACCCCCAATGTCTTATAAAAGGAACAGTTTGTCAGCTTTGGTTGACAATTGTGACCTTTGGGTATCCAAATTTTTTTATTCAGAAAACTCTGTTGTTTTTTTTTTTTTTTTTTTTTGGTTTTTTGTTTTGGTTGTTTTGGTTTTGTTTTTTTTTTTGTAGAGTTTTTAGTTTTGGTTGATTTGGTTTAGTTTTTTTTTAGCAGGGGGCGTCACCTTCCTTTCAATTAGCAAGACTGTATGCCTCCCTGCTTGTTGTACTCCTTCAAATTAAAGGTAAACTATTGGGATCTGCATCACATCTAGAAGACCAGTCAACTGTTCCATCATAACCCCCTGTAATAGTCTCTTTACACACTTCCCATGCTTATTATTTTCTTATAACTGTCTTTTATCTTTTAAATATTTCACATTTGGGCTCACATAACAATTGCATTCCACATCTGGAGGGAGAATGTGTTTTGCTGAGTTTAGATATCTGTAGGTGCCAAATACCACTGCCAGTAATCAGTGTAAATGGGAAAAAGACCACACCCTACTTGTGATTCACATGATGATGCGAGGCAGAAGGAATAACTGGAACAGACCCTTCCTGAGACTCGTTGCTTAAAGAAACAAATCAACTTGCTCTGAATCACCTCAGATCCTGAACGTTATTACCAATTAAACTACAAATTACTGCTAAAACCACGATTAGGTATTGAGACAGTAGTTTGTATCTGCTCTATATGAGAATATTCCATATAACTTCTCACAATGCTCTAGAAATATTAAGCACAACTCTTGACATCAAAAGAATGACCACACTTCAAAAAGAAAAAATCAAGCATTATAAAATGCTGTAATAAATATTACCCAAGCATGGAAAATGTAAGTGATTCTTTTGGTACCACAGCGTATCTCCTTCTGTGAAGAAAACAGAAACCCTGAAGAATATAATGTGTTGCCCAAGGCAGGTCCATACCATTAAAATCTATTTACTCCCTCCTGGAGAATTAAAAGAGGATAAAAACTTAGAACGAAGCAACAAAATCATTGTCAGGAAACTGCATGATGATTATTATTGTATTTTGTACTTTTTTTTTAACCATAAATTTGTTTCAACAATTGTTGCTTGAAACCTGTCTAAAAAGATGAATAAATTAAATTTATAGTATCTCCCCAGTAATTGCTTCATGGAGTTCACTTTTGTGATTATGAATTTTGTTTTGGCAAAATGAATCTTTCTATGTAATTGACATTTTAAATCTATTCTGTAGAAACATATATATATTTTCTGAGTGATTTTGAGTTTAAATATTTCACCTTTCTCAGTCTTCCATCATTCTTGTCTTCTCACTCCATTTTATACTAGTTCACCAATATAAGAGAAAGGCTAGACTGCAATGCTGAGAATGCACATCATTGTATCCCCAGAAATTGAACAGACACAGCTCAAGACAAGAATCCTTTCTCAGCAGGGAACAACTTCGAGAATAACACTAAATTCTAGAAAAAACCCTGTAATACAAATCACAGCAGAAACGATGGAAACATATATATATACAAATTAGTGCTCTAGCAAGTCAACATGAAGATTTCTTCAGGACAGTAAAGAAAAATCAAAGTATCACGATCTATAAAAATCAAAGCATTTTCATTTTAACCAGGACTTTCTCAATGAAACTTTTGACAGGAAAAGCCCAAGTGATGTTATGGGATGGATGTTTTTGCAGAAGTCTATTTGATATGAAAGCTAAAACTGAAATGTATGCATTTTCTGCAAGATTTCTTTCTAGATACCCAATCATATTAAAATCATATATATGATGGAATAGTTCATCTTTATATGTGAAGATACTGTCTTGCATAATGAAGAAAAGGATGTGCATATATCTTTGCAGATTGTGGGCCTAAAATTAACCAATTTTTAGTTAAAAACCTTTTGACTTGTAGGGTGTTCCCATAAATAATGTTTTAACATTCCTTAAGTGTTATGAAATTTCCAGCATTTGCTGGTTGCCTTGGTTGCAGCCGGTAACAGATGTTTCAAAACCTAAGCCAGGTCATGAGCCACGGAACTGAATAAACAGCTTTAAAAAAAAAAAAGGAAAAAAGATATGAAATACTATCTTAATTTATTTTGCTAGCTAAGTTGCAAAATTTCCACTGGCTTGGCTCTTCCTTTGTCTCCTGCTTTAAACAGAACGAGAAACAGTCTGAGTCAGGCAAGCCCCAGTTTACATTATTCTGCCAAGTTCCAGATGTCATTTATTCTCTGTCATTAAACCGTAAACAGACTTTTCATTTACTGAAAATTTAGAAGACAGAAAGTATGTTCCAAAACATTTATTTTGGAGCAAGGGGTTCTACAAAATTTTGGGATTTCTAGTAACCTTGGATGTCTAGAGAAGAGGGAGAAATAGAGTTTCCAAGAGCATCTTGCTCTCAAATGCTCATAACGTCTTTTTTTTTCTTTTTTCTTCATAAAAATAATGAGCTTTCACTTACGTGCTGCATCTTGGGTCATTCTTTCTTGGTTTGGTTCCTCATTCACTCTTTCCTTGCTTGCATACATCCATTTGTAAGTGTTAGCGGAAACCTGGACATATTTGCATAATACCAGCATTACCTCAAGACAGGTTACTTCATTTTTTCTCTGCTTTTGCAGGCACCTTTTCAGTTCACAGAAAAGCTGCTATTACTTTGAGAGTCTGGCTAGAGATGATGGTGTTTATTAATGGTGTGATATTCAGAACTTCCAGTGTTTCTATTGGAAAAGTGGAAATGTTTATCAGATGTAGTGAGGCACTCCAGGTACTGTATGTTAATATCTGTTTTTCACCAGATGATTTTGATCCTAAACCTTTTTGGGATTTACATTAGGTAGAGGACAAAGGCAACAGGCAAATATTTCAAATCTCTTCCAATTACATGTGTCTAAATTTGCTGGAGAGTATTGTTGTAGAGGATGACCTGGAGGTCAAAACATTTAGAATTCTTCCCTCCTAATTCCTTTTTTATTATTATTTTTCCATTGATCTTGTTGAAATTTGGAGGAGAGCTGTGGATGCTGTAGGCCTGCAGACTTTTGAATAGAATCTGAAGCTGTGTAAGAGAGACTCTTTGAATCCAGTTAAAACAGTTTTATCTGACTGTTCACTGATTCCTCTTCACTGGTCATGATCTCCCTGTGGCAAAGCGCTTCTTGTGATTGTGAAGATTACTTTCCACGATGCTCCTTCTGACAGTGTGAATATTGACTTGCACTTATAAAGGTCAGGCAGCTCCTACAGTTATTGGGAGTGAGAACACTAACTCCAGCAAGGCGCTCTGAGAAGAATTTAACCTTCAAATTACAAAACAGAGTGCTCAGCAGAGCCACAAGTTCAGCCAACTTGAAAGTTAACCTTGCTTCTCTGCAAACACAAATGTGGACTTCAGTGTTGCCCCAGCAAAAGAAAAAAAAATCAAACAACTAAGTGGACAAAGGATCCAAGAGATATGCATCTAGCAGGCATTTTATTTTACTTTTTAAAAGATTGGTAGACTGCATGGAAAGAGTCACTTTTGGATTTCTTAGCTTCCAAAACAAATAATGGCTTCTTCAGCTTTTAAGAGCCTTGTGTGGAAAGATAAACCATCCCATACATTCCTTTTCTCTATTGTTCTGACATTAGATCAAAGAAGTTTATTCCCAGTGAAGCACAGCAACCGACTTAGCTCACCTTTGAAAATTCTTCTGTATTTGCTATCATGTGGATTCAGGCTCAGAGCACAGTTGAGGTAATTTAAGGTCAGTAGGAATTTAGCTGTCTATTAGCGATCGTGTCCTGTGGTACAATACAAGAAGGATGACAGTGTAGAAGCAGAACTGCAAATGAGAATGAAGGCTCACTTTTCATCTTGATGGAGTGTAAAAATAATATTTTTAATTTTTAATGCAACACATTTATATTGTGGCAGTAGTGGCAGTGGGTTCATATTGCATATAAATGAATATGATTCTTTGGTTTGTAGGAGAATAGAGGAGACATTATGATGAAGACTATATGAAGAATATACCAGGCAAGTAATAAAAAGGAAGAAGTATATGTAAATCTTGGTCGTCCAGGAAAGGCATTGCTTTCTGAGTTTCAGCATCTTTTTTTTATTATTATTATTTTTTATTTAAATGCATTGTAACTTTCACAGTTTTAAGTTTGACATCTGGCAGATTTTAGATAGTGTAAAAATCATCCTTAATGGCCTTTCTCCCTCATCAGTGGGGCCACCATTCAAGTAACAAAGTGCCAATCAGTTGCTCTTATTCTTCTCTAGCTTCAAGATATTACTGGAGAGCTTTTTGCAGAGATCATGATCTCTCTGCTTGATATGCCATTTATTATAACCATAGTTAAAGGTCTTCAGGCTTATCCATTATAACCCCCTAATTTTCTTGACTGACTTTTTTTTGTCCAGGATGAGACATGCTAAGTTTCATTCCCCCTTGACCACCCCCACCTCCCCTCAAAGAGCAGATTTTATTATATTTGAAAGAAAAAGAAAAGAAAAAATCAACTAAAATTAACTGTGCTGTTTTATTTGAAATATGAAAATGAAAGAGTAACAAACAGAATCGTTTAAGGTGTTTCATTGTACTGCTACAGATCCAATTAAATTGATTTTTTAAATGAAAATGAAATTTCATGGGCAATTAGAGTATGAAATAAATCACTTCTTATGGAAAAAGAATACAGTATGAAATCAGAGAAAAGATGTGAATTATGTGCAGTGTTTAATCTGAGTGAAGAAAATAACCAAGGGTGTTCCTCTTCTCTGGACATTACTTAAACCA
This sequence comes from Stercorarius parasiticus, assembly GCA_013396915.1. Taxonomy (NCBI): domain Eukaryota; kingdom Metazoa; phylum Chordata; class Aves; order Charadriiformes; family Stercorariidae; genus Stercorarius; species Stercorarius parasiticus. Next base: position 113,348 of record VWZL01004583.1, on the reverse strand, counting down.
CTCTGCCTCAGGTATCATTTATTTTTTGCTTATCTAGTTAATTCTCATTCATACAGTCTTAGGGTGCACTGGATAATACAAATATTTATTTTCAAAATATGTGCCAAATGGTTTCACTTGTTTCTGAAAGTTAACCAGAGCAAATTTACAGTATTCTCTTGGTATAAAATTAACAGAATACTGGACTGCCTTTCAGCGATTACAATACAGCAATAAGCTTTCGCGGCTGAAAACTGTTAAAATCCTGTAAGCAGATATTAACATTATAAAGTAAAGCAGTACAGTTTGCTGATACTTGAACAAAACATAATCAACTTTTTTATATGTGATCATATTTACTAATGCCAAATTCACACAAATACGACATAGCATTTAAGCACTGACTTAAATTTCAGTTCTAGACAGTTTTTTGTATTTTATTTTAAAACTTGCTTATAGTTTATAGTTTATAGAACAGAAGTATATGTTTTTTATATACTGTCCTGAGTAAAACTATCCTAGTTAAACTTTATTTATTTGCATTTGTACAATCAAAAACTAAGCCAAACTCTCAGAATAAACAATGGCATTTCTGAGTTACTCTATAAAGAAAATATAAGCCCTTCTTTAAAGTATTGTGCAATGTAGGAGACTTCATTTTGAAAATTAAAAATAACAGAAAAAATATCTTTCCTCTCATTTTAACTTCAGAACTGTTCATTTCTGAGTATCTTCATTGTCAAAGAGGTTATGCTGCAAATGAATATAAAACTATTTTATCAGTCCACACTCACATTCACTACCTGAACCACCTGCCACATGTGTATTACTCATTCTGATATCTGAGTTGCTTCCAGGCTTCTTTACCTGAAAATGAGACTTGGTTTGTAGAAGTTCTAGGACGTACACCAAGAAGAGATGATGTGAAGCACAGGAACTAGATTTCTTAATTGCTAGAGATATCTAAAGCTATAGGGTCAGATCAGGATTCCAGAAGCTTAAAAATGCAAAATCTAAATGAGAAAGGAGTTGCACTTGTTGTTGAATCCTAACTTCAGCTACCTTGGAAATTAATTTAAAAAACCCCCAAACCCTTAATAACTATACCTCATAATTGTAAAGAGGAATGGGCAAGCACAAAGTGACTTTCCAAAAAGAGGAAGAAAAACAGGCCTTTCCTTGCTTGAACATCATTAAAAATAATCAGGTAGTTTTTAACCAGTTCTTCAATGTGCTGCTTTGCCATTTCTTAGATTGACATAATCACTTCAAACAGTGGTGAATAAAACTTTGTAGTCTACTGTATCAGATGTACCTGGACTGATCAGGTGAACCGTAGTGACTGAACCAAATATTATCTTCCATCAGCTGAATGACTCACAAGGAAGTCTTAGAAGTGGCCTTATTCTAGTAGGCTGAAACAGATCAAGAGAAAATTAATTTGTAACACTGCATTTCCTGTTATTTTACAACTTTAGAGCACTCCCTTTAATTTTAGAGACATTTTTACATCCTTAATTAATAGTACATTAAATAAATGTGATTTAGGAAAAATATATCTTTAAAGTGTCATTGAAAACTTGTGGCTTCCCTCACTTTTGAATTAATTCTCAACTGATTAAAAAAGAAGCAGTGATCTTGAGTAGCAGTGATTGAATTGATATACTGGGGTAAATCACACTACTGAAGTTTCTGGACAGGGCACCCCTGTTTAATAGATACTCTTGAAGTTATTTTGGAAGGATTAAATTGCAACAAAGTCACTTAGGATGTTGCTTTTACATTCCTTAATAATAATATTATTAGAAAATAAATTATTACTAACTGTTAACAAATAATTTTCCTGAAGCAATATGTAGCATTTTATAAAGAGTAAATCAATAGCTTTCCTCAGTTAGAAGGTTTTGGTTCAAATTCCAAACTTGGCAGCTGCTGTTTAAATACAACATGTGGGGAGCAGGATTATAAGGACATCCTTCATAGGGCAGACCAAAAGTCCACCGTGCCTAGCAGCCTCAACCTGACAGGAACAAAGAGCAAATATTTATAGAAAGACTATAAGAACAAGTAAGCATGTGATAATAGCGCTTCAGAGGAATACCTTTCCAGCTTTCATCAATCTGCATTCAGGGCATTTCCTGCACAACTGATCGTAGCTGTGTGCTTACTAGTACTGGATGGATTCTCTTTTCTTAAATTGAGATAATTGCTTGAATTAATGTTTTAGTATCCACGATACCTTACATTACTTTGTTCTAGTTTACACATTTAATGAAAAAATAAATAAATCTCATTTTGATTGTCTTGACTGTACCACCTGACATCATGTCCATTTGATGTTCCGTGTGATGTTTTATTATAAGAAATAATAAATAATCATTTCCTATTCATCTTCCCTTTATGCCTCACAATTTTAGCATAAAGCTGATTCATTACACTAGCATTTCTTTTTTCTTTTTGGGTTCCTACAATTGTAAAACTTCAATTTCTGTGAATATTTGGCTGATTTATGCTATCTTTAACAAAAACATACTCTCTTCCAATTTTTTAAACAACCTAAAGAACCATCCAAAAGGTCCTTCAAGATGACATCATGGAATATTTTCTAATACAAATACAAAGTAAAAAAACATTTTGTAGACAGAAGATATCTCATTTCTATAACAAAATTGCATTTTCAGATATCTGAAATATGATATCTGCATATGAAAAAACGGGTGCTGAATTTTGTGAATGTAAGTATTAGATATTAGTTTAAGTATATCAGATATTAGTTTAAGTATTAGATATTTTCTCATCTGCTTCTGAAGATGGTTAGAATTGTATTTAAAATTTGAAGTTTCCAATATCAAATATTCTCTACTCTCTGTTTTTTCCTTCTACTATCAACAATACTAGACTATCAGAAAAAGTCACTTTAAGTATGAGAAAAAAGGCATGTAGGAGCGTAAAGCCTTACAAAAAATTCATAAATTTTTTGCAAGAATCAACTGGCATAAATATATTTTCATTCCCTCTGGTTACTTTTCTCAAGTGGTAGTGACTAAGTGACTCACTAATAGCTACATTGTTCCTTTCAACAGTACATTGATTTATTTCATGTGCAATGACAAGTTTATTTTTCACATTTTTTGGACTAGCCTATCCAACTTTTGGTTTCTGCCAGTTCAGCAAAACTTAAATTTTCCAACAGCTACCCTAGAGGTTTTACTTTCTGCAACAGATGAGTACTTTTGTTGTACTAAAAAATTAGTTTATATAAAAATGCACCTCATTTTAAAAACTATCCAGCATAAAATGTAATTCTTTTAACTGGCCCAAACATAGGATCTTAAAATATTATCCACTACATTTCATTATATCAGTTTCTCCTTTGCCCAAATTGATGAAGATACTGTAGTTCATATGTTTCATTGCCCCTGTTCTCACCTATAGACCAGGTTCCCTTCTCAGACAATATTAACTGTATGTCACGATGATCTCTTGTCTTACAAATCTATCATTTCATATTATGGGAATCTCTGACCATAATGCCACACTAGGTTTGAAGTCCAGCGGCTAAACTGGTCCATGTAAACTGGGGACAGTAATACACAAAGCCTGTAACTGTTTCAAAGGTATTATTTTCCAATATGTAATCTATTAGTCTATGCCTATCAGCTTTTCAGTATTCATGCAGTTTATTTTGATGGAAAGAGGTCCTTTCCTAAAAAAACCAGGTAGTTTTCAAAAGAAACTTAATTTTATTGAAAAGTTGGGTTTTTTTAAACTGAAAACCAGTAAAGATAGAAGTGTTCCAACCAGGCTTCTTAATCTTAAAGCTCCAGTCTTATGCTGTTAAAGCTCTTGTGCACCTTCATAATGTATCTTTTGCAGTAGAACTTCTTTTTTTGTGTCTGTAAATTCATAGTTTGGACAGGTATCAGAATACTGTAGATTTTTAAAAGTTTCATTTTCCTATGTTCTGTTTCTCAACACATATGCAATTGCACAAAACTTTAAACCAGCTCTATGATGATTTTCTATATCCCTTTGTCTATCAGTCTGTGAACTTCTAAAATAGGAGAAGATTGCCAGTAATTCTGATTTGTTCTTTGCTTTCAAGAGGACAAAATTTTTCTTCCAATTGCAGCAAAATGTGTTGTGGGGGAGGGCTAGGGAACAGAAACAAAAAACCACCTTCTCCTGGACTTGTTTTTTAGATTGTTTAGTAGGGGTGTAATGGCTTGAAATCCATTTCTAGTTTTGTTATCATGCAGACCCTGTACTCTCAGGAGAGAGTGATGATCATGTTGTGACAGTGCTAGCTGGAAGCAATGTCATGTACAGGGTGTAAGCAGCTATCTAACATCCCAGATCATGAGCTGGAGGAGGGAAGATTTTTATCTGTAGGAATTCTCAAAGAACACTATTACTAAACATTCAAACTTTCTTTGTGCTCCCTTAGGCCTGCACTCCAATACAGGCCCAGCTGCTGAAGTTGAGAGAAAGCAAAGTGCAAGAAAGACTAAGCAGCAGTTAGGAGGTACTGTGGGGTTATTAAAGTTAAAGTACGTTGCCTGCTGACGTCAGATGGAGCAATCTGCCTCCTGTAGCATCCTATAAATGTGCGTGAGTATAGATGTTTTCTGTGGATACTCTTGGGGAATTTGGAAGTTATCTTCTAAAAAATGCAATGTGCCTTAGTGAAAGCAATAAGTGCAGCTCCTCATTACAACAGAAAAGATGAAAACCTTATGTTACTCATGTGTGGTTGTACATGACTCTGCTGATTCTACAAAAAGGAATAAATAGCTATATTTCCAGTACTTTTGGCTTATATGTGGAACAATGCTCAATGACTAGAGGACATTCTCCATTGCTAGACGCTTTCTGCTTCCTGCTAATGCTGCCTTCTTCATGGGTACAATCCTACTTAAATGCAAATAATGTAACTTTTGCTTTCATGTTAATCGTTGGCCCAGAGGAATCTTGAATTTGTTTTTTAGTTGAACTTGACATTTTTTCTGTGCTTTGAAGTATACTATGGCTTCATAGATCCATAGTCCAACTATTATTAGCATTAATCTTGCAGTGTCACATAGAATATGTTTGTACATTAACCACTGGTTGTTGTATGGTTACTTTTATTCTGTTTATAAATCAACAATAACACACAAGCTTTCCTTGCCTGGTGAAGGACAATCAGTGGTCCAGAGGACCCAGAAGTGAACAGTGCATTTGTTCCTCTGCTCTGGGGATTTGAGGTGTGACCTTGTGCAACTCAGTTAACTGCTCTCTGCCTCAGTAGTCATCATTTGTGAAACAGAGATAATAAGTCCTTTGTTGGATGAACAACTGTGCAATCCTAACTTCCTTTTGAGAACACTGATGAAATACTTTCATTGCTGCCTTTGTTTTACAATGTCTTAACTGTGGCTTGAATAACAGGTAGATTTACATACTGGAAAAACCTAGAAAATCTATGCCTTATAGACTGGCTGACGCCTGATTCAGCTTCCATTCTTCTGATGCCAGATATTACTAACTGGCCAGTGCATGCCTCATCAGCTCCCTAAGCCCTGCTGAGAAAGATTTCTCAGTTGCCTTCAGAAATCTAAATCCTGTGGGTGTTTTGGTGTGCAATTTGAACATGTACTTATGAATAAATATTTTATTTTCAGAAATATGTGGTTTCTTTTTCTGTTTCTATTTGTCTTATATGAGGAGCTTCCATTTTAAAATAACAGAGTAAAAGAGCTCCATTACAGAATTTATTACAAATTATTACAGTGGTCTGAATGGCAATGTCAGTGTGTTCAGAAAACTTATTGTTCCCAATAAATCTCAAAGTCTAAGACCTCTCAGGCCAGTAGATGAGTCAAAAGCCCTGACAGAGAGCTCCTCAGTGGATACAAGACCCTCATTCACTCCCATAGAGAGTGTATCTGTACCACACCCGGTGGGGCTGCAGGAAAGAGGAAAGAATGCGCTCTTGGGAGGGAGAAATTTTCTCCCGTCTCCCACTACAATTGTTCTCTCCCAAGAAGACAAACTTACACTGAGGCCTAAGTGATGAAACCAGTGGCATAGAGGGTAGAAGTATAATAGGAAAACAGAATGTCAGAAGAGGGTTGTTTCATCCCTGCAAAAAAAGCCTAGAGGTGTGGAATTGTTTTTTCTACCCATACAAACCCTCCAGAAGAATAATTTAGGATGTTATTGTGAGGTATAATTCAGGAATAGATAAGAAAAAGGCTTGCAGGGTCTGTCACTTGAACAGAAACCACACAGAGGCTGATAATTTTGAGATCTGGTTATCAAATCCTTGCAGAAACAGAAGTTGCAAGAAGGACTTGCACTAATTTCCATTGCAGCAACGTTTTTTGTGAAATTTATGGTTAGATCTTCTCTTGGGCAGCCACTAGAGGACAACCTGATCACATACTTTTAAGTTGGTCTGACGTTTCTACCCACAGCCGTACATAGGCACCAATAGCCTTTAATCTGCACCCTCTTCCCTCTGACAAAGCTAATCTCTAAACGGTATGAAAAGTCAAAAGTTTTAAACATATGAAATAACAAGCACCTCACAGCTGTATGTGAGAATCTGTATGAACCTGCCACATAAATTTTGCTCTGTAAAAATATTGGGAGATAAAAATCGTAGGTTTCTGCACAGCTGGCAGGAAACAAAGCACAGGAATTTTCATAAAACTAAATAAACAGGAAACATAGAATAGTGCAGCCTCTGATTTGTTGGGCCTGAACTGATGCAGGGATTTTTAAGTATCTTCATTCTATGTTTTTAATAGTATTATTTTACATAAATGTATAGTAACTAGTTTACTGGAAAGCATTTATTACAGGAGTGCCAAAAGGCCTCAATATGCCACATGTAGTAATAATATAAAGTAAGAGTTTCTTCTCTAGAAACGTCACTGTCTAAACAGTTAAGGTAGAAAGGGTGATAAAAGGAAAAGAGGGGAAAAAAGGGTTCAGTGGAATGCACCAGCTGAAACCAGGGGATGAAAAGAGAGGCATTAACAGGATCTGTTCCACGCTCCCTGAGAGGTATCAGTGCCAGGAACAGCAAACACTTCTCTCTGCAGAGATTTCTCTTAACTTTGAGATGAGGGTATTTGATAGCTATTGCCTTTGAGAAAAGGAAGAACATCTTTTTTTTCTGGATATCACTCATTTATATTGTTCTGTAAGTGTGATTGGACTGTTACTCTCATGCTCATTAGAGAGGCTAACAGAAGGAAAATTACCTGTTGTTCTAGCGTCCCTTTCTCCTGTGTACCACGTCTAAGAGTGAATTTTCCTCTGACTGCACGTTTTCACAAACTTCTTTTCTAAGCTGGGACAGTCTTACTTCCACTTATTTATCCATATAAAGTACATTGTGCAGTCTGGAAGCTTCCCTCTCTCAAATATATTTCCTTCTCCTTCCCATTTTTGACAGACTCTCCCCTGGAGTAACTCTCATTACATCCAATCTCCATCTGTCCACAGTTTGCACAATGTGAGGCACCCCCTGAAGACCTCTTTATCACTGGGATCTAAAAAGGGTTTGTGTTTTACCTCATTTTACATTGCATTAGGTTTTGTAACAACAAATCAGGGCTTCTGGCCCTTAAAGGGTTAGTAACTAAACGTGCACTGAAAGCTCACTGGGGTGGGAGCAGCAAAAGCACAAAGCATTAAGTCAGAACAGTAACAGAGAAACAATGTCAGCACAAGGACAATAAACGCTGTTATTCTTAGTGCTCCAGGAATAACAGTGATTATTGTTCTTGTTTCAACATCATGTTGTTTTCATAATTTTTCTGGACAACAGCATAGTGTAAGAGGAAGCGCTGTGGTGATCTATATAGAGATTTTAAAATTATGACATGGAGAGGAAGAGAAACGTATTTTTACTCATGGTAATTTTGCATTGATGGGACTTTAAGAATGCTGAAACCAAACCACCTAGGCAGATGTGCATACATATTTATTTATTTGTTCTTGACAATAACAGCTACTGAATTATCATGGCACACAAACAGACACGTGTATGTCCCTATAAAGGATCCCTTTCCTCCCCTCATTTCCTCCCTCAGCCTTTGCTCATCACTCTCTTACACTTTGCCTTTTAATAAAATCATAAGATTTTGAAAGGGAGATCCTGTTCATAAGTGATGCACCAGGCAAGTTGAAAGCTGTTAAATAAAACAGCATATTGATGGTGTATCACTATTCCCCACATGAACATTGATATTGAACAGGTACCAGTGAGAAAGCTGCCTTTTATACTTATCACTGTATTTACATAAACTGTGACTAAATGGATGCTGTGAATCTGTATAAACTTTGTCTATACTGATTCTAGCTGGCATCATAAAACACTTTTATTGTGTTCGCAGTTACACCATACCCAATAGCTCCTGCAGTGTTGCTCAAAGACCACCTCACCATACTAAGGGTATTTGCCCAAAGCAAATTTCAGTACCTTGTCATACCCTGAGGTGTCCACTGTGCACCACTGCATTGTCACTGTAGACCTAACAACACAGTATAGTAGCTGTAAAGTTACAGTTCAGTTTTCCCAGTGCTATTCCACAATGTTCCAACTCACATTTCAGTGATGATTTGGACAGCTGAGAGCCAAGTGCCAGCTGCAGAAAACACTTAGCTGTTTCAGGCCTGAAAGCATAGCTCAGCACAGCTCAGGCTTCTAATTTTCCTTAATGCCCTTTTTGAAACACTTTTGTTAGCACCTGGTTCGACCAAACACCCTTCCACAGGATTAATTCCTAGGATACGAGGACTGATCTCCAGAGTAACACATCAAAACACTTGTAAAAATGAATAAATAAAATAACTTCTGTTTTCTTTCACATTTTTATTCTATTTGCAAAGTTACTTGACAAAACCAACACCATGAAACAGTGTAATTAGCATAATCATCAAGCAGTTATTTGGTACACAGGCTCCATCTATTATGTCATCTTGGGTATGTCTGTTCCTCTTATTTTCCTGAAAAACACTCAAAAAGAAAAAGCATAGGAATTAAGTTATTACGTATTCCAGACAAAGGCTACTCTGCTTCTTCTTTCTCTCCAGAAAGCACAAATTACTTCTACTTGCTCGTAGTGTTCTATAAATGCTTTGTCTTTGTCCCTTTTGATTTCAACTGCTGTGGAAGCAAAAGAGAGACATAGCATAGACTGAATTATACTGAGGGAACTTTCACCTCCAGAAATATTTTACCTTCACAACTCAGCCTCTTGCATTTCAAGTCATTGTCAGTAAACACCTGAAAGAAGAGCATAACTGCAACGGCCATCAACAAGAAACAGAAAAAAGGAATTGAGAGAAAAACATGAACAGTGTAGACTAAACTGCTCTGATCAGAAAGAGCAAACAGAGATATCTAACAAAAATAATTCAAACAAAAATCAGTCTCCTTTTTTCACGTGAAGCACTTGGGCAATCTGAAAGTAGGATGTGGCAAGACTGCAGTTACACAACCCTGCCCTAAGCAGTATGGTCATTGCCGTTCACAAGGCATGGAAAAATCTTTGTGCAGGCCACACCATTTCAAATTATGGAATGGAGGAAATGGTGACAGATGCAACAGGAGATTGCATACAAAAGGCACTTTACACTTACGCTGGAAAGCAGTGGCAGGCATTGCAGGGGAAGTACGAATCTGAAAGGACATCTAACCTTCTACAGCAGATCAGGGCTTTATGCATTGGTGCAAAGCTGCATTGTACACACGGATCAGGTAGCCTTTTAGCTGATATAACCACCTCTCTCCAGTAACCAACTGACTGTAAGTGAATCGCCTACAAAAGGAGAGTAGGAGAAATGTTGAGACTGGCATGCAATGAAGTTTTGTCATACAGGAGTTTACTTCAAAATCCTGAGCACTGAGCTCAATCACAGGATGTCTGTGAATCTAGGATTGAAAAAGCACCTGCCAAAAGAAAGTGGAACACAAGCTCCTGTTGGCTTCAAGGCAGCTATACAGTTGTAGATGTAATTGCCTGTGTGAGACAGATGTTTACAGAGAACGGTCAAGCACATAGGCGTTTTTAATGTTTCCGTGACTGGAAAATACACAGGAGACTATATTGCCAGCAAAGGTATGACTTCACAGCTCATATAAACCAATCTAGGCTGGCATTAGACTGTCAGATTCCAATACTATTTTAGTCATTGCACATAGTGGATCCAGCAACATAAGTGTTTACCCCAGGCTCTGACGCTAGTATTTCAGCTCTCCGTATAGTTTTCTACACCCTAACTCAGATATATTTACATAACCGCACGTCTGACAACCATCAAGACCTACCAGTAATATCTATACAGACTCCAAAACAGCTAGCACTTTTCAATTCAGCCAAAATCAAGCATCACAGAGGCTGCTCATGTTCCCCAGCTTTTACAGTCAATAACCCCTAAGTTATTTCTGGAGACTGACAGAAGTTATGTTAGCAAAGGCTGACTTGATTCATTAGCATTTCCATTAGGTTGTGCCCAGCTCTTATGATTAGCTTTGGTAAGGTTGGACAGACCACACCAGAAATCACATGAATGAGATAATTATAGACACAAAGGGATTTTACAGTGTTGACTCTGCTAGCCAAATTAGCTGCTGGTGGTGAGGACTACAAGACATCTGTTATTCTTTCACTTCTTTAAAACCATTTGTCAAAACCAGTAGTTTTTATGACTATAAAATTAAACACTGGAATAAATCCTTGATTTCAAACAGTCCAGGCATATTAAATTACTCTGCAGCTACTTAACCTTATCTCTGGAGAAATGAAGAAATGGGAGTTCAAAATGGTTCTTTTAATACCTGCCACTTAATGTTTCTGGCAAAGAAAATGAAAAAGTACCTATTTCAGGTCTACAGTCTTCTAGCTAAATGTGAATGGAGAAGAGAAAAAAGAGAATGGAGGCAGAAAAGTAGACAGAAAAGAAAGCAAGAGCAATTAATTGATTTTAAAACCAAATAAACTCTGGAAAGATTCCAGATGAAAATGCTTCATAGAAACACAAAAGAGTGTGTTAAAAAATAATGCAAATTCTTCAGGAGTGGTTGCAATACCCCCACTGGATTTTCTGTTTCAGATATCATGAAGTCATCTAATTAAAATGGGATTATTTCTCAGACTTTCCATTGCTTATTTATTTGCTTTGCTGCTCTTTTTCATCCCAATCTTAAAGCAGCCACTTGGGACAACTATCAGAATAGGACTTGACTAGTATCAGCTAACATTTTAATTCAGAATTGCTATGGAATCTATCAGCAGGAGCTCCAATTTAAAATATTTTTTCTTTTTTTCTTTTTTTTGTCTAAATCTCGTACCTTTCAGTAGATTTCTCCTTGAAGTGTGGGTGCAGAGGTTGGAGTTTGCTTTTTGGCTAGGTTACCCTTACTTAGTTAACTATAACTGAGAACATACTAATGCTCTCTTATGTAGATAGATTTCCACCATGTTTTCTTCTTATATTACTTTCTTTAACTTTGATACAGCAAGTTAAAAAAAGGTCACATCTGACTCTGAACAATTCTGCAGATGACTCTTGGAACACTTTTTGTCAGTGTCACTTAGCATTTCCAACCAATGGCTGAACTGCATGCTGAGTTTGGTGGGGTTTTATTACTAGTGATATCAGCCCAGCTTCCCTGATGGCTATCAAGATCATGTATCTCCCTCCCTTCCCTATGGCTGTTTTCCCCTTAACTAAGCATAAGCCTGTTTGTCCCTGCAGACTCCTGTTAGATATATAATGCTTTTTTGGTTTCTCATAGAATGAAAAACTATGCCTTGGGGGCATCCTAATTTATATGCTTCATCTGAAAATGCCCCTGCAGCAGAAGTCACTTTGTAAAAGTGATACGATGGCATCATACCAATGTAGTCCCGATATAATTTTTCTGTTCCAATATTCATTTATTTGTCAAAACAAATTTTTTCTCCTTTCTGTAATTCATATTCAAGTTTTAGTATGGCAAAGATAAAATCAACCTGTGTCTGATTTATTTTAGTGATGAGCTAAGTCCTTTCAAGTAACTTTGATATCAAATGAAAAATTGTTTCCCAGTTGCACAGAGTTACGTTTATAGTCTGGCTACCTCAAGGGCTTTCTGTGCTGCAGTGAGTTTCATTTGATTGTGTCAGATTTAGTGAAACAAGTAATTATTTTCCTGAAGGTACAACTATGTTTTTTAAAGACTTAATAAATGTTTACAGTTTTAAAGTAAAAAAATATTTAGATTAAGTATGGAGAGTTAGCAAATACTTTTAAACCTGAAACACCCATGGCCTACCTCTGGTAGGCCTTGAATAAATCAAACGATGATGCTGACTGGGAAGAGGCTACCCTGTAAATTAGTCACTGGGAGCACAAAGCTCTGTTGGATGGACATAGAATGTTAGTTGTAAAACTATTTCTACCATGGTAATTTTAGTCAGATAAATATAGCATCAAGTGAACTCATAGTATAAAACATTATTATAAAAATCGAGACTATTTGGATCATTCAAGTTTTACAATCATATACAATTTTCACAAATATTTTGATTCTCCTTAAGAAGGTCATTTTATTTTTTCTCTTTAGGTGGAAACTAAAGAATCTTTTAGCTCTTAAAACTCTTAAAGAGCTGATGGATTTTTTTTATTTTTTTTTCACACAGATGTTGAAATACTATACTCACTTAAGTAAATGGAAGTTTCACGAGTGAACTCATAATAGGATTTCCCCATGAAGTGTGTCCTAAATACGAGTTTCTTTCTAGTTCTTTTTTGGACAGTTGGAATTTAGATTAACCATCCCAGATATTTTAAATCTTGTGTAAAATTATGTTAAATGTCATGTCTACAAATTCCTTATATAATCTGGACTGAATAAGGAAATAAATAAATAATAATAAAAATCTGCCAAAACCCACTGCTGTGCTTCACAAGCAGATGACATTTCCACAAGAATCCTTCCATGAAAATACTGCCTTTTTTTTTTTCTTCTCCCAAGTGCGCTTATCACTTTTTACCAATATTCTAATTCAGTTCCAATACTGGCAAGCTAATTTTGATTGTTTTCAGGCAACCATGAGTTAGTGCTCTTTAAACACTCAAAAGTATATGCAGACCATAATGCCCTAACATACTAACTGGCTTCAGTAGTTCTTTGCTGGCAAGGAAATATCATCCAGTTTGTGTTTGCAAAGGGTCAGCCTAACCCTGAACTTCACAGCAACATGGTGTTGAGCTGTGAAGGAACTGATACAGTGATTGCCAAAGCTCTCTTTTCACATCATGACTGTAAAAGACATTTTTGGATCTTTCAACAACCCAACACTCACATGTTTTGCTTACAGTGTGTTTAACACTAGTGATGCTCTACCTCTTGTGTGTCATGGGCATAGAAATGTATTGCTAATTTCTTGGAAACTGGCAATGGGTAGTTTGTACCACCCCCTACGCTTATTAATGGACTTCAGTCTGTGTCACAGCTAAATGAGGAAGATTTACTGAGGGGGTGGAATATGGAGTCTAGATGACTGATTTGTCTATATTGTTCCTTGTGGTAAAACGCTTCAGAGAGCAATACATACACTCATTTTGTGCACCTTTTTCCCTATTTGTTGGATAAATTCGTACAATAGGTACAAACACCCATTTACCCTGTTTTATTTATTTTTTAGTCAAACTATTAATATTATAGGAAAACCCAGTCACTTACAAAAAATAATTAAATAATGGACTCTGTGGCCAAATAATTATTTATCAGCATGAATTTGCCCCCAAAGCTTATGTAAATGAAAATGGACTGAACATTCAGTGTTCATCACGGAGACAGCATTATGTACTTCTCCCAAACCATTGACAAATACAGATGGGAAAGGGTCAGTGCATTTTCTTTCCTAGCTGTTATTTGGATAGATGGCCAGTCACTGCAGTTGTTGAAACTTTTTTTTCCCCTAATTTAAATTTAATGAAGTGCAAGAAATCCACCAAAACAATTTTATTTTTTAAATATTTTCTGGGGGAAATAAATGCTATTGCTCTCTTTTGCCTCCCTCCTCCTACAAGCAGCATTTCTGTCTCACTGTGCAGCTGCTGCTTAGAAAATTGCAGCTCTTACCTACATGAAGCTCTTGATTCTAAGAAAACCATGAAATAGAATATAAAAATTTGTTAGCATTTTTACAGTGAAACAAAAACGTTTCTACTTGGGAAGGTTTCTCGTTTGTGTTTTTTTTGGTTGTTTGGGTTTTTTGGTTGTCTTTTTTGTTTGTTTTCTATTTGCTTGGTTGGGTTTTTTTTGGTATCTATGTATGTAGTTTAGACCCAGTTTTGACCTAAGTGAAACTGGGAAGAAAATATCTTTCAGATTTTTAAATGAACTTATAGTTTTCTGGATCCATTACTCACTGATTGAGAACAATTTAACTTTTAAAAAATACCATATTTCTCTAACACTTTTAATTTGTGTATTGAGATGTAGTCTTCCAGCTAGAACTGTTAACTCAGAAAGTCTATTCCCAGAACTATACTGACATCACTGATGATGTAATCACAGATGCTTTTGACAAATAAAATTACAGTCATAAACAAATAAGTCTTCTTGGCTGGGAATCAGGAAGAAACAGGGAAAACACAGTGTTAGCTGGAATGGAAATAACTTATCTGGAAAAGAAAGGGAGGTTTCTAAGAAGATAGTAAAAACAGCAAAGAAAGAAGAATACATACACATCAAAACCAAATGATTGGCCAAACAAAATCCCTGGAATTCAGCACTCCAGAACTTCAGAAAAAATGTGAATGTGAATACAAACATATCAGATCTGTCTCAATTAAGCCATGTTTTACATAAACTGTAGTAGTAACTCTTAAGCACAGTCATTATCAGTCAGCATTTTTACATGTACACTGATACTGTTTTATCGGCTACAGGTGAAAATCATTTAGCTGGAAATCAAAAAACTCTTATTTCTGCTAATACTACATTTGGTTGCTTTCCATTTTAGTTCCATTTTAATTGAGTGGAACTGTCATCTCCAATAAGCAGTAGCACTGTAGTGTCAATATTCATGTTAGATGGCTCTGTGGTAGGTGTGGTGTGCATGGAACATTTTTGTTTTCTAGATAGGCAACTGCAAGAGAACGTGTAGGACTCCTTTTAAGGGAGAGATATGTGTAGTACCACCTTCTCTGAGTGTTTGAAACACAGCACTGACATTCTGGAGATGGCACTGTGCCAGCTCTGAGAATTTTTTTTTTTTTTGCAAAGTAAAACTGCTCTTCATTTCTTCTTTTACTGGCACAAAAGTAAACAAAAAGACTGGAGGAAGAACATTTTTGGAGTGTAAGGCCTCTCTGCCTATTGATTTGCTGAAGTGATTGAAACAGCTGTTCTCAGAGCCATAGGCTGAGCTGGTTGATGCTTGAGGGAAAATCCTGACTATGCCCTCAGAATAGCTTCATCTATTAGAGTAAAAATAATAACAGATGAAGAGTATGGAGGAACTGTCAGCCAGTCTAAAAGGTGTGCCTCTGCCCACAAAACAGAAACAGGAACATAATATGTCTCTGTTAAGTTGGTAGAGAAACGGTTAATATAAGCTAGTGAGCTCAGTTTGAGCTCAGTGTGTTGACACAGCTGCAGACTGCAATAATATAACCAAACTAAGTAAGGGTGGCTCTTGGCCATGATAACTTTCGGGTGGAGGCAGGCTTTGTGAGGTACCTCTGTGCATCACTGTCAGATGAGTAAGTCACTGGGAGATATTTTCAGGAAGCGCTAGAAGTTCATGTAGTGCAGTGAGCAGAAACTTGCTTTCATTTGTCTTTTTACACAGAAATAAGAGTCCATGTGATGGACACAGCCTATAGTAGGACAAACAAAGATTTGTTTGGGATCACATATATGTTGGTATAAAATTCTGTAGGTGGCTGATAATCAAGAAGGGGTCATCAGTTGTTACTCGGATGAAAGGTTGCATCATGGAAGAAGTACACCTTTGCAATGACTAGAGCAGTAGCAAAGAGTGAAAGTAGTGATATCGTCTTTAAAATAAGGAAGGTGTTACACCGTTTATAGAACAGTTTCTCCCAGGCAGCAATACTTCTGCCTCAAGTGGTGCAAGGGATGCTGTGTCAGTAAGTTGATGGAAACCAGAAACCATGTGCAGCCCTTCTCTTTTTTTTTTTTTTTTAAATTGCTGAGAGTTATGGGCTTTTTGGCTCCATTTAGAAAATTTAAAAGTGTAAAGAAATTTACAGCCTGGATCACAGTTTAATAAATAATGAAGTATACTTTTCCTGGTTTGGGGTAAAGCAGAGACAAGTTTCGGTTCAATGAGTGAGGCTCTTGCTTATACTTGTTGCTGTGGCAACCAGGGTCAGCTGACTTGATTGTTTACCCCATGGAAGGGATGCATCTGTGGGGAGGTGGGGATGGGTCAGGTGACCCAAACTGACCAATAAGGTGTTCCAGCCTGTCTGCCACGCTCAGTATAAAAGCTGAGGGATGAAAGGGATCTTCTACAATACCCCTGCTTTCTTCAATGACTCATGGCTAAGGAGGAGCCTGTCAGCTCATCTGCCTTTTGATCATGGTCAGTGTGTTCCAGTTCCCATTTGTCACTGAGTCTAGTCTGGAACTTCATCAGTGCCTGCCAGTGACATCTTCCTAGGAACTTGATCAGGTTTTGTGTGTGTGTATTTATATGTGTATATATTTTCTTCATTATTTCCTTTTTAATTTTTTATTAATATTTCAATAAAGTAGTTTATTTTTTTCTAAACTCATAAACCTCTTTATCTCTCTTCTTCCTCGGAGTGAGAGGTCCTCTTGTCATTGGCCAGTCTGGCCCAAACTGCAACAGAATTGCATCAATGGGTCTTTCTTTTTCAGTTTATTTGCCAAAAATGGGATGAAGAAGTAAATTTTATTTCTGCCTCTTGTGAAACCCCATTGCAAGTACAAAATTTGGTATATTCACCAAACAATGAATGGAAGCTTGCATAGTTTGTAACTAGACTTGTTTTCCCATCACTTGTACCAGGTCTGTAACTGCATTGTTGAGGCTCAGAAGATTGAGCTGACTGTGTGCATACAAGTTTTATGATACTACCTTGCTCTCAAGGATTATGGATAGAATCTCTGTTTCTCAACTAATTCAATTTCCCAAACACTACTCTGAAAGTCACATTATTTTCAGCAGTATAGAACGCTGAGTGGTGCAACTTCTTATGCCTTCTGACTGCTTGTAAGTAGAACCCAGTGGCAGTTACTTGTTCTGTGAAATTCCTTCATATTAAAAAAAGTAGTAATCAAAAGCCCATTTCAAATCATCCTTCAGTGAAATATGTAGAAGACAACTGTAGACTCCGTAATATTATGGTGATTATAATATCTGCTTGGAATGGAGGAAGCTCCATGGAAACTGAAAACTTCACTCTGTTTCAGCCATTCATCCAACTGTGGTACCAATCTTCTACAGCGATCTACTACCCCCCAAAAAAATTCTGGTCCTCTCTAATTTGAGTTTTCCAATTAAGAAGTATAGGCATCTGTCAAGATGGAAAATTAAATGCTCCAGAATTAAAATGCAGTATTAAGAGAAATACTTTTCTTTTCCTTTTTTCTTTATGAAGCTGAAGCTCTGAGCATGCATGTAGAAGTCACTTTGCACACATGCAATCAGTAAAGCAGTTATTTACACATCACAAAAGATACACAAGTTCCTATCCACTCAGAGAAACATGAAAAAGAATCACATTATTTGTACCCTATTTGAGTCACTTGTTTTCTAGTTGAAGATGTGCAGCAAACTGGCATTTTATGTATATATTTATCCTTTCTCATTACACCTTTTTTCCACTTACAGTTTTATCAAAACAAAAAATAAAATGCAGCTTACAAAAAGTGTCTTTACATGATACTGACCTGAAGTGCAACTCCATTCACTCTAAGTTATATAAACCTCTAGTTACTAAGCTAGAAAGTGTTTTTTAAAAAAAATGCCTTAAAGTTTTCTTCAAGCACAATGACAAAGACTTTTGAGAGAAATCTCATCACCTCCAAATGTTTTTAAATGGAGAAGCAGGCGTGCAGTTAACTTTTCACGTTATGATGCATGCTTATGTTAATTCTTTGGAAACTATGGACAAAGATTGCAATGCTGCAGTCATGGTTACAGCAAAGACTTTCCCCTAGCCCTTCCCAATAGCTTCCCTGATTAGCATAGATTTGTGCAAGGCACATTGCTGCTCAAATTGGGGCAGGATGCACAAACAAAACACTAAGGACTGAGGCCACATCTATACTGTTCTCTTAAAGAGACCTCAGGAGTAAATTTATGGTTTTTTTCATTTGATTTTCTCTTGGAGGATGCTTGGAGATATAACCTAACTCAAATTAAAAGAATCTTTAGGACCATTTGGTCTTAGATGTTTCTGAGGCCTCTGGTTATGAGTAATATTTAAGGATATCCCTACTGAAAAGAGGGAACATATTTCCAGTAGTTTGGTAAGATAGAGACTATATCATCACATTAGGCTTTATTATGTTTCTTTAAAAGTTCCAATCCTGTAATTTATTGATCTGCCTTTTCTGACTTGCTAGAAACAAAAAGGGCTGCAAGAGAGATGCCCCCTGCATGACAGAGGACTATGATACATTACCTCTCCTGGGGTTTAGTTTCCAGCTGTCTCAGCCTGCATGTCTTTTATCATCACTCTAATTTATCCCTGTCTTTTCATAGTCCTTAGAAGAAATGCTAACAGAAAAGCAAGAGGTATTTGACCTTTGCTGTGGATAAAAACATAAAATGGGTTCAGGACTTACCTATCCTCACTTTTTTTCAGACAGTCAGCTCCTTTAAAACTGTGTCCTAAGTGCCCAGAAAGTTGTTAGGTGACACAAATCTGCATAGACCCTTGTCAGGGAAGCCTTGGACAACACTGGCCAGCTACAATCTTTTAGCCATTGCTATCCACCTGAGCATCCTTGAAAATGCTTCATTAGCCGTTGAATACAGAGAAGATCAATGCCTGTTCAGGAGTATGTCTTTTCGTTCTCTCATTTATGACGACTTTTCCAACAATATTATTTTGAACAGGGAAATGCAGTATTCATGATTATAGGTACTCATGTAAACAAAAGCCCAAGAGGCCTAAGTTTTGATCTGTATAAGGATAAAATACTCACTGTGCTATATGGATATTGCTTTCCCCACCTGTTAGTTTCCTTCTCTCCTCCACTCTCTCGTCACATGCAGCAGAGGTGAGCATGGCATATAAACATCTCCGTTGTAGGGACTGACAAGCCCAGCTTCAGGCAGATGGTCTTTTCACTAGAACTATCACCACCTTTCCATTCATGCCATGTGTTTTCAACTCTTGATGAAAAACATCACAGAAAAGGGGAATATGCCATTGCTTTGGAAAATAACACTAGCACAAGAAGCAGTATATAATGTTTCCACCACCACCAGCACTCCACCCATGTCTCAAGTATTAACACAATCTTTCCATCACCACACCCCTGTCTTGGGCATTAGTAGTTTTGTTCTGTTTAACTCATGTGATTGTGCTGTGTTCCCTCGCAGAGAACCATCCACAGCTATTTAACCAGTCCTCCCCTTCCTCTGTAAATCCAGGATCACCCATTGGATTAATTTACTCTTCAGGCCTGGGGAGAGTTAATTTTGACAGTTAGATTGAGAGTATTCCCGCTGGTTCTAGCAAGAAGTTTACACACTCTTGTTTCACTGAGTCTTATTATATGGCTTCACCTTCTGTATGCTTATCTCCAGCAACCTCGTTGGCTTAATTCGGTGCTCTCAGGAAAAAGATCAAAGGAGTACATTGAAATAGACATATGGGGGAAAAAAAAAGTAAGCTACGCTACGTCCCCTTTTCCACCACTATTTTGCAAAATTATCCAAAGAGATTCGGTATTTTCATATTTACAGTGCTAATGCTAAGTAATATATATGACCTGATATTAAAGTAACAATATGAATATAAATTATTTCTGTGATATTCTGTGGTAGGTGAAAAGTCAATTTTGTCTTTAGAAGCAAGTAGAGGAAGGATTGAAGCCAATTACATGTCAAGAGCTGAAGTCTTCTGTTTTCTTCCAAGAAATTCTACTGAAAAACTCTACCATTATTATCAGAGAAATAGGAAAATTAAAATCCTGCAAGTAAATATGGCACTGGATTATGTGTCCTTTAGAGTATTATATCTGGATAGGTTACTTATTTTATTTACTATTTTTTAAATGCTACTATGCTGCTTTTTCTTCTTGTGCTTTAACTCAACACAAACACAACACAACACTCAACACAAAAAGCATATTAGTCAAATCTCAACCAAAAATATACCACAGCCATAAAAATAAAGTCAAGTGAAAAGCAGAGAAATCTATCTCCAGAGGAAAACGATCATTTAATTGAATGATAAGAAGAAAAACAAAATACATTTCCTCTGTGGAAGATAAGGAATTGCAGGAAAAACAAAAAATTACATACTGTGTCAGAATACCTTGCTGCCTAAAGGAGATGCAGGCAATCTGTAACAGGGGAAAAAGATTACCCAACTTAGAGGACAGTCAAAGCAGAAAAATAATAATATAAAACAAAGCTTTAGCATATTTCATGATATGAACTTGAGACATGAAAAACAGATGAAAGAAAATAAATTTTAATGGATACTGTTTGAAATGTTAAATAACACTGAAAAAGTTTTAAAGCAGTGAATGCATTTGTGTGTATACCAGTCCATGCACTCACTTTTCTGTCACACATGTCCATGCTATAATGAACAGCGATAGAAGGTACACCAGTTTTGGGTTGGTTGGGGTTTTTTTGTGTGTGGTAGAAGTAGCTGTAAAACAAAAAAATAATATGTCACATTCCTTTGGGACTCCTTTTGTTTCTGGACTGTAGAATACAAATTGCATTTCACACTAATTAGCCTAACCAGTTAGTGTGTTATATAGAAACATTTGATTGTTTTCCTTTTCACTGATTGCGATGGATATATTTTCCTGTAGTAATTTTTTTTCCTTTTCACTGATTGTGCTTGATATCTTTTCTTGTAGTCAACTTTTTTTTTCAACATCTATTGGTAATCTGTTTACTCTTGTTGAATCTTCAGATGTTTTTGAATCTTATATTGACCTCTTTAACATATAAAAGACTACATCTTAAAAAGCATAAGAACAGTCACAACTCCCAAATCACAGCTAAGTAGTTAAAAACCATAGCATTGCCTAGAATTTTTGCAAGACTGAACTGCCAAACAGTCAGATGCTGACCATTTAAGAGAGCTAGGGACATATCTTGACTCCTGCTGTGGTACAAGGAAAATCAGAAATTTACGAGTATAAATTAATGTATGGGTACAGTAAAGCCAATATATCTGATTACAGATCACTATCCATTTGTTAATCTTAAGAGGACACAACAGGGAGAAAGGAAAAGGTCAAAGTATCCTGATCCCAGGTTAGTAAAATTATCCTTTAATTTTTGTGAAACGGCATTAACGATAGTGGTAAAAAGTCTGAGAGACTGTAGGTTCTTCAGGCAGGAACATCTCCACTACTTTCTACAGCATGCCTAGAAAATCATCAGTAGTTGTCAATAGCATGGTGATGTGGCATTGATCCCAAAGGAAAAAAAATTAAAAACAATTGTTCTGGCATACAGAGTAAGAGCATCATTTAACTAATCTTATAAATAACTGATCAATGTAAATGAGATATAAATGTGTTATATCATACTCAGATTCCTAAAAGCTCTTAGTTCTTCTAGAGAGAGATCTGATCAAGGGATCCCCGAGTCTGTCACCTCAATTACTATGACTGTGATTGTAACTCAAGGCACCTGATATGGAAACTAGGTGCAAGCATGAGACTGCAGTTAGTCCTACAGTGAACTATCCACAGAACATGTTCCAAACTGAGGCTCCATGTGTGCCTGCCTAGTTTCTGAGGACAAATGGAAAATATTTGTCAGGGCCCTTAGGGCATGCACAACCCTGTCTGCCCCCCTCCCTTTTCCCTGGGGCTCCCCCAACCCTGTCCACCGTTCAGGACCCCATGTCAGCCCCCCAAAGCCGTCAGCCCCCCAGGGCCATCAGCCCCTGCCCTAGCGATGCCAAAGCAGGGCTGGTCTCCAGCTCCCCATAGCCCTGCCATGCCTGGCCATGGGCCCTGCTGAGCTGAGTCCGCCATCAGACCCACTTCCCAGCCCAGCCTCAGCTTGTCACCATCCCCAGAGAGGTGCCTGATACCCAGGGCTGGGGCTGCCCCGATGTCGCCCCACTGCCCTGCTGCTGGCCGGGGCCTGGGACAGACCCTGGTTGGCAGGCTCTGCCCCGCTGCCAGCTCAGGGAGCTCCTGCTGCTCCTGGACCCAGGCCCACATGGAGCTGCAGTCCGCAGAGCACCTTGACAATATTTAGTGAAGGAACCTTGCCTCATTTGTGGCAGCACTTGATATCATACAATAAATAAATTGAGTCGCGAAAAAAAATAAAATAAATTGCCTTAGGATTAAGGAAACAGAATATCATATTAGAGAACATCATTTTGTATTATCATGCTACTGAATTCCTTTGAGGTGTTGGAGGACAGAAGAAAAATGCTGAATGCTTTTCTCAAAGAAGTGCAATGTTTCCTTGCGGCCAAGAAGTCCAATGGTATCCTGGGGTGCATTAAAAAGAGTGTGGCCAGCAAGTTGAGGGAGGTCATCCTCCCCCTCTACTCTGCCCTGGTGAGGCCACATCTGGGGTACTCTATCCAATTCTGGGCTCCCCACTTCAAGAAAGACAGGGAACTACTGGAGACAGTCCAACAGAGGGCTACAAAGATGATCCAGGGACTGGAGCACCTCTCTTATGAAGAAAGTCTGAGAGACCTGGGTCTGTTTAGTCTGGAGAAGAGAAGACTGAGAGGGGATCTCATCAGTGCTTATAAATATCTAACTGGTGGGCTAGACTCTTTTCAGTGGTGCCCGGTGACAGGACAAGGGGCAACGAGCACAAACTGGAATACAGAAAGTTTAATCTGAACATGAGGAAAAACTTCTTTATTTTGAGGGTGACAGAGAGAACAGACAGCCCAGAGAGCCGGTGGATTTTTCTTCTCTGGAGATATTCAAAACCCCCCTGGATGTGTTCCTGTCCAATCTGCTCTAGGTGAACCTGTTTTGTCAGGGGGGTTGAACCAGACGATCTCCAAAGGTCCCTTCGAAACCTTGCCATTCTGTGATTCTATGAAGTGGATCCAAATTGTTCTTTATTCTAAAGTTATACTTAGAGGGGGAACAAAGAGCTACCCCCATACAGCAGCACGTCCTCTGTTTTGAGACTGTAACTGCAGGGAATATTGCTGCTGTGTGATAACCTGTGATTGTTCATATAGTCCTTTTAGCATATGCCAGCCTGAAACCTCCTAAAGAATCACTTTAGTTTGGAAGCATGACTGCTCCGAGGACCTTTCCTGTAGGCAGTCTGCATGCAGCCGTCTATGCTGGAGACAGGTACGAGCAGTCTGTGCAGGCTAGCCTCGGAGCCTGGGAATGCTCCTGAGCACATGTAATTTGCCCCTAGACATGTAACCTTGGGTGTCCTATAATAAAGGGACCACTTGCCCAAGGAAAGTCAGTGTGGACAGTTGCCTGAGCTAGCTATTAGTCTATGCTAGACAGCAATGTGCGATTTAAGTCTTTAGTAAGCATCCATTTGGTTAAATGTGGGTCTTGTCTGTGTTTGAAATTCAAATCAGATGTGCGTCTGGAGTTAAGCACATAAACCAGATTGCCTTTGCTCTGTCACAAAAACACAAAACCCACCATCTCTACAGCCAGAGGTGCTCTGCTTCAGCCCAGTGATTGAATGCACCAATAGAAGTTGGAAAACCTAGGTTTGAATTGTTTCTTTGCTTAACTTAGGGCATGAAGCTCAGTTGCATAAAACTATTGGTCAGTTAGTCCAGCACATATTGGAAAGATGTAAAATAAAATATGAAATCAGTAAACACGCAGATAAATGACAAAGTAGATAAAGTTCAAGCAGGATTTTTTTAAGAGGGGAAGCCAGACCTCAGAAATCTATTGCGATCTTTGTAGTCATCGCCAAATGCACAGGAAAAATAAACTCAGAAGTTATAGTGTATCTAAAAAACTACTTAAGTTTTTGATGCTCTCATCCTAAAAAGACAACAGTTTTTCCTGCGATAAGAGAGAAGGTCCTCCTGCAGAGTGCTACATGGTTAACAGATAGGAAATAAAAGGTAGGAATAAACTATTAGTTCTCACAACTGAGGTTATCTGCTGAGGTACCTGTTCAGTATAAATGACCTGGAAAAGGTGATGAACGGTGATGTGATAAGGTCTGCTGATCATTTTTACTGCTCTGAATAACTGATGGTAAAATGATGTGTGAGTATTTCAAGAGCTGAGTAACTGAATGATAAGATGACAGATGAAATTCAATGTCAATAAATGCTAACTAATGCACAAGAGAAAAAACAGCCCTAACTAAAAATACACAGTGATGAACTCTGATTTAGTTATTACTGCTCCGGAAAAAAAATTTTGTTTTCATTGTGAGTGTCTCTTTCACAATGTTATCTCAATGCTCAGCAGCATTGAAAACAGCAAATAGAATGACTGAAAATTTAAGAAAGGATTAGGGAACAAAAAAAAAGCTATTCTAAAAAGCTGTGATATATAGGTATATTAAATACTACATGAAGTCATGGTTTTACCTGAATTGAGACATAATATTGTAATACTAGGTAAGAACAGTGGCTTCTGTTTTGGAAAACCATAAAATTATTCACCAAATTCATAAAATTTGGTGAATGTCACAATAATGTCACAAGGTGACATTACATGAACTTACTGAACAGAAATTCTAAAAACACTAGAATAAAATAATTTTGTACCAAACATAACACTGTAAAATTCAGTACTACAGGATACCATTGATGTCTAACATATAAATAGATTTAAAAAGTGATCAAATAAATTAATGGAATGAAGTCCACTAAAGCAAATTAAGCATAAATATAGTGATGTAATTTCATCTCAGAAATTCCCTAAGTATGAAAGACATTCTAAGAAAGATATCTGTCTCCTGTGGCAATTCCACTTTTATAAGAAATACTAATGGTGAGAGGGTTTATACTTATATATAAGTTATTAAATAAATAAATTATTTTCTAAATAATTTATAAATAAAAATACTTTAAATAAATAATATATAGGGTTTGCTTTATACTAAACATTAATTGTAAGAAATGGAGAATGACTTTCCCCTATCTCTGATGTTATGGAGTCATCTTTGGGTTCCAGCATCAAGTCTTCACTTTTTCTTGCCTTCTCTAGTCAGGTAAATATCATTATCTCGTAGAAACTTCACCAGCAGTGATGGTATTTTCTAGGAAACTGCAAATGCACATTTCAGATCTAGTAAGAGAGAGAGCTGTGACAAACCAGATGAAGTGTTCGAACTAGTGGGATATTCTGAGAGGATTCTTAATCACTTATCCTGATGGTATTTCATTTTGTATAGAAGTTTTAAGTATTTATTTAGACAATAACTCTGTAATGTGGTGGGATGTGCCTTCACACAGGGTATATGTTGTTTCAAAGCATGCTTGGATATTTTCCTTTGAAATGGAACCAAGTCAATGTGAAATCTTTAAAGCAAACTACCCAGATCCTACACAGGGATAAAACTTGCTTGGGTTCTTTCACAACTAGAATCCCTCCTCCTAACTTTCTTCCTGTAGGAGGCAATTGTCTTCTCCTGTATTGTGTGGTTTAACACTACCTTCTTCCATCTGCCTATAGGATCCTACCTCACTCTCCTCCAGCAATACAGGAACACTTGGAAGTTTTAAAGTAATATGCCTACGATCAGGGGTGGAGGAAGTATCTTTGACATTTCATAGAAGATGAGTCTTTTGTTCTGTAAAGCCTATATGCAGACAGTGGAAAAAAAATTACAGCCACTGCCCAAAATAGATATATGACAGTGAAGAATCCATCCCCAAATACCTACTGAAGTCACATGGTGTAACGCAGTAGCGGCACAGGAAAGCAATATTTTGCAACATAATTTGACATTTAGCCCTTACTATTTTTTTATATGTACTAATAAACTCTGAACCATCTTGTAATACAAATATAAGTTGATTGTTTCAGTACTATATAACAATATAAAGTATTAATTTCTACTTTATTTAACAACAATACACATTTACCATGATTGTGTGTACATATTAAATGTGTCTCTGCCCTAAGTCTTCTGATGTGTAATAGCCCCTGCCTATATTGAAATTCTACTATTTTTCTGTTAATTTGTTTTTGTTCAGATAGATCTTCCTTAGTAATTTACCCTTGTTTATATTCTCTTGTATTCCACAAGTTCCACAAACAGGTTTAGTTTCTAGATTAGAAATAATAACAATAAAAATCAATAAAAATGCCTGTGTTTCTTATCAGCTCAAGTACTAATGATAGAGGTTTCTCTCCAATAAAACACATAAGCATGTGCTTAATTTTATGGATATGAGTATTATTTTTTTTTCAGTTTAGAATTTAATTCTCTTTTCAGTACACTTTCCAAAGAATTTGTGAATTTTTCTTCATCTATATTCTACTAAGGCTGTCTTATCAAATCCATGGTATTTTTTTTAAACTCTAATTTACTTAATTCTTGGAATTGAACCTATTTGATCATTAATTCAACTCTGATGTAATTTCAGAATGTAGTCACCAGCAGTATCTATTCTAGGCTTCCAGGTATTGTTATGTGTCTTCTTAACTCACCTTTCTTATGTATCTTATATTAATGCTGAAGTCTTGCAGGTCTTCTTGACATGTTTATGAAAAATTCTCACTGGTAGCAAGAGCTATGCAGTGGAGAAAGATTTATATATTCCAAATGTAGAGGAGAACAATACGCCAAGCAGCTGAAGACTGAGACTGTGTATTACACTTTACAGAATTTGAACTGTAAAATTCTTCAGCTTTAAAAAGTCTTCTTAATTCTTAATAAGAATAATTGTCTGTTTTGTACAGTGCCTAGTCTTTTTTATGTATGATTTAAAAAATATAATAAATGATTATATAAGCGTACATGTAAGATCTTAAATGATATACTGACCCTACACTGAAATAGGAGGAAAAGGAAGTGAAAATACAGAGAAGACATTCACATTTTGACCACAGAAGTCATCTAAAATTAGATAAGATTGGGAGTGGAAGAGAAACAAGTTTGAATACCATGTTAGATGTAGAGGGTGGAAGGAGGTTTGTATAAAGGGCAGAGAAGATAAATGATGTAAGGGAGAAAGATTTCAGAGAAATCAGAAAAAAAAAATAAAATACATCTCTGAGGCTTTAGATGAAGACTCATCACTAAAGGTTCCCTCATCTATTATACTATCTGTTGGCATCAGGCTGTCAGACTGTTTCATATTAAGGACTGTTTTAGCAAGTGTCTGTTTTGAAATAGTTGTGGGCTTTAAAACCAGAGTGAAATCAGTGTTCTTTATAGCCTTGTTATTAGGATTCAAAATTTCTGCACCAATGAAAAATGCTATTGAAAAAGAATTAAATTTAATAATCGGACTATTAACCAAGGATATTTGCTGCACATTACACAGAGACAAATTAAAAAGATTACAATAGTTTCCAGAAAACATCTGTTGAACAATGTCAAATTGATGATAAAGAAAATTGAGTTCCCTTTGCATTTAAGTTCAATCCAGCTGTACCCAGCTATAAAAGAGCTATCAAAAGCAACTATTCATTTGTTGTTAATTCAGAAAAGTTATCACTAGGAATCCTTAATACCCGAGTCATGACTTTCTGCCAAGGTTTTGTTGTTCTGAGTTGATGAAAATGTGGATATACAAGTTGACTTAAGCTCCTCATTCTAGAGGATAGAGGTACCCTTTATTGTCTGCCACTAGAACAAAAAGATATGGAGCTAGGTTTCATTTCCCTTTGACTTCAAGTAAATTAAAAAGGATACCTTTTTAAAGAAACAGCAATTTGTGAAGAAAACACAGATGTTTTGTTTTACTTGGCATTTTAAAATATTGATGATACAAAAGGTAGGTATAAGATTTCATACTGATGAGCTATTATCTGTTTTTCAGTCTGATCCATTTTCCTGTGAAGTCAACAGCAGAGTTTCAGTTGATGTTACTGAATTTTCATCTCTTAGAATATCCTTTAGATAAGATTTTTTTTTTAATAGGTATAAGAGGTGCTTTATTTCCTGAAAGTAACTGCTATGGCTGTGTCAGTAAATAGTGCAGAACAGTGAGAAGAGATTATGGAGTGACAGTTGGTACTGAGACCTATGTCCACGCTATATGCATTTCAGAAGGTTCAAAGTAGGACTGATTCTAGTCTGGACTTGTGGACTGAGTGCTCCTTAGCAGTTAAATAACAGTTTCTTGATTTTGTTTTGTTCAAAAGAATTGCGACTGGTAAGCTCTAAGACCTGTCTGCAGTGTGAAACAAAATGCAGTGAGAGGGAATGATCCGGAGACTGTCCTCAGAAGCACATTTGTTACTGAAACTAAATTACTAATACAACAGGAACCCAGTATGACTAGTTTATGATAAATTAGATGCTATTAACTCATGCTGATTCACACCTTTCACTGCAAATAGAAGCATTAATTTCAAAGATGGTATCAGGATGGTAAAATGAACCTCAATTCCCCCTCACTTCCCCCCACCATAAGGACCTTACTGTGTAGTTCTACACCTTCTAATAGTTCAATTTGAAGACTTTTTGATTGCCTTTTAGTTCCTTTTCTTCACAGACTCATAGAATTTTTTTTTTTATGTCTTCAATGTGGAGAGCTTATTCCTGACTTATGTATCTATTTAGCCTATTCCTTTGAGTAACAGAGAACAACTATCTAAAATTCTGACTGTTTCATGTGATAGAATTGGATTTAGTTTAAGTTATCCTTTGAAGAAAGTATTTTTTAGTAACAGGCTCCTGCCTTTACTTACCAGTGGCCAGGATAAGTAAAGTTTAATTACCTTCTGAAGAACGAGTTTAGATCTCTATTAGACATCAATCGCCTCTTTTTTATCTTGATATAATTTTCATTTTCCAATCCTCTTTCCCATTTTCCCATCTCAAAATTGATATTGATAAATGTAACACCAATAAAAGTAAAGTTCTAGAAACTGAAATACATAAGTAAGAGTTAAAACAATGAAGTAATGAGAAACTGTATCATAGGTCAGGCTGGAAGGGACCTCAGAAGGTCTGTCAGAGCCGGGTCAGATGTAAGGTACTGCCAGGCTGCTCAGGGCTTTACCCGTTATGGTCTTGAAAACCTCTGAAAATGGAGACTTCATAACCTCTCTTGGCAACCTGTTTCACTGCTTGCCTGCATTCATAGTGGAAAAAAAATTTGCCCTATATCCACTTTGGACATCTCTTGTTTTAACTGACTTCCTCTTGATGACCTCCCTGTAGGCATTGGTAGGCTGTTGTTAGCTTCCTGCCAAAGCTGGCTCTTCTCCAAGCTGAAAAAGCAAACTACCTTAGCCTCTGCTCACAGAACAAGGGCTCCATCTCCCTGACCATCTTGGTGGTCCTCTACTGAACAAATATCAGCTTATTAACGTGTTTCTTATATTTGAAGGGGCCAAAATTTGTTAGATTGGTCTAACAAATACAAAGCAAAGGAAAATAATGACTGTCATGGCTGTGAGCACATTCCCTCTTCTAAAGCTTAGTTCACTGAGCCCAAGGTTGACTGAGTCCAATTACTAAGAGCTGTTGTGAAGAAAGGTAGAAAGGAGAATCTGCCCCTCCTCCCCTGGGAAGATGCTTTTCAGCTGAGGCTCTCACACATGGCCCCTAATTAAGCAACGTTGTAGTTATGTAGCAGCCAGGTCTGCTCCCAGGCTTGTACTGCCTTGATTCTACCCTGATCCTAAACCACTGACTTGCTTTCTGGATTGACTTTGGACCTGCCTCATTACAATGGTCTGGCTGTGTGACCACAGAACTAAGACTGACTCTAATCACCATCTCAATGCCTACCCTGACCCCGACTTACTGACTCAACTCTCTGACTCCTTGTCACTGAGGTAGGTGGCCTTTCCCACTCCTCTGCTGCCCTCAGCTCCCAGTTGAGCTACTCGTTGCGCTTCTGGTGTGGCAGGGCACAGTGTGGGCTCATGTTCAACTCATTGCTTACTGAGATTCCCAGGGTTCTTTTCAGCAAAGGTGCTCCTCAGTGGGTCACCAGCTTGCATTATTGCAAAGGGATCTTCCTTTCCAGTTGCAGGACTTTACATTCATCCTAAATGTATTGGCTTAATGTAATATCAACACAAACTGTTTGTGTTATTTCTTAAGAAAATAAACATGCATAAACTAAATCTTAAAACCTGATATTCTGCAAACAAGCATTATAAAAAAAGTGTTCATTAAAATGAAAACCCCAAGACAAGAATTATACTCGCATATCACACAAAAGAAGCCCAGTTTAATGGAATTCATTTCCATAATACAAATTGTCTTACGGAAAGTAAACAAATCAAAATGGAAGCAGCAGCTGTGGCTCAAAATTACCATTGAACACCAAAAAAATCACTGAAAATAGTAATTAAGACTGAGAGCCCATTGGCAGTGCTGACAAAGCTTCTTGCAATGCTAATATCATTATCAAATGCAAGAAGAATCAGTCACTAAAACCAAATGAGATTATCATGGCTGCAAATTTTTTAAAATTTTTTTCTTTTTTTTTTCTTGTCTTTAGTAAACAGAAATAACCTAAATTTTGCAGCCAATTGCACTAAAATATATGTTCTTTTTTAAACAGAGTGTTATGACAGGAATGTTGCGAGTGTTATGACCAGCTACAGGGTTGGTAGGTTCTAATTCAGCACACTGAAGTTTAACAAGAATCACGGCACTAATGAGGTAGGGTTATTCATACAATTAGTGTAAACCCTTTTTTTTTTTTAGTATTTTGCGGAGTCAGGCCCCTAATGAAATACTCCACTTAAGTCTATAGGAAGATAATATTTTGGGTGTGAAAAATATATGTCTCTTCAAAATACATTGTGCAACAGTTTCATTGCTATGCTCTTCATGGGAAGAGTTTCCTTCCCTGGCCTTATGGCTACTGAATTGCATAGAATATCTCTCTTATCACCTATTGACATAAAAATAGGGTTTGTGTTAGTATTTTACAATAAACATTGATTTTGCTCAATTCCTTACGTACACTTTACTGACTCACAGGTATTAGGAACATAATGACAGTTTCAAGTTAAAACATGAATACATGAGATTAATTGTGAGATGAATGGGTGACAAAGGGACAAGAGACACTGCAGTGCTTAACTTTAATGCATTTGGCCCTAAATTCTGAGCATAAGAAGAATTATGCACTTCACAGATGGGATACAAAGATTTATATGCTGAATAGAGAGCTGCAAGCTTCCCAGCAAGAAATGCTAAGAAGAAAATGGTGTCTATTGAATCTGAGAGCTGAGAATAATGTTTTTCAGAAGATGCTTCTGTCGAGAGAAGCAGCAGAATCAGGATTCTCATTTACACCTCATTTCAAAATGCTGAGCACCCTTTAGGAAGTCTTGATATTTAAATAAAACAAAATTTTCCTGAACTAGTGTTTTCCTTTTACAACAGCTTGTAAACTAAAGCATTCATACAGAATGAGGAAAACCCTAGGCAGTTTTCTTCCTGACCTCAATGGATACAAATACAGCTCTTAAATCATACAGGCCCTCTGCATGCTCTGCGCTCTTGTTTTTATTGGAAAGCTGATTGCCATGCACACTGCAAGATTCATGGGGCACAAAGGAACGTGACTCTGGAGCTCTGTTTAGTGACAGTGAGTATTCTCATTGTTCAAGATCCAACTCTACTTCAAGACAACTTTTGCAATTCTTATGCAATGTAGATGGATACAGTGTAGAATGCATAGAAAGTGGTGAGGTAGCAAATTACAGCATACATCTCCCAAATCAGTGTTTTAACATAGTAAATGACCTAACAGTAATCTGCAGTCACATCATTTGTGATATCTCTTTTTTTCTAGCTTCACCGGTCTTGAAGTCTTTCCAATACAGTGGTATAATTTCCAGAGGTGGAGCTGAGAAAACAGTAGCTATTAGTCTACTATATGACAGTGTGGGCACCTATGTCACTCCTTCAACTGCATTTTAAAAGCTATATTACCAATGCTCAGAAGACATCTTCAGGCCCTAGAACAAGAGTGAACAGAAGTGTCTTTGGCAGAATCAAATGCCCGAACTGTGTTGCTGTGAAACACAAAATGGCTGAGCTTGGAAGGGACCTCTGGTGATCACCTTGTGCAACTGTCCTGATCAAGGAGGGTCACCTAGAGCAGGTTGCCCAGTACTATATCCAGATGGCTTTTGAATATCTCCAAGGATGGAGACTCCACAACCATTCTTGACATCCTGTGCCAGTGCTGTCACTGTCACAGTCTCCTCATGCTCAGATAGAACAGCCTGTGTTTCAGCCTGTGCCCATTGCCTCTTGTCCTGTCACTGGGCACCACTGAAAAGAGCCTGTCTCTGTCTTATTTACACCCTCCCTTCAGATGTTTGTAAACATTGATAAGATCCTCCCTGAGCTTTCTCTTCTCCCTGCTAATCAGTCCAGCTCTCTCAGCCTTTCCTCATAGGAGAGAGGTTCCAGTCCCATAATCATCTTCGTGGACCTTCACTGAATTCTCCCCAGTCTTTCTTGTACTGAGGACCCAGAACTGGACACAATACTGCAGGCATGGCCTCACCAGCGCTGAGTAGAGAGGAAAGATGATCAAATTCCTGGACCTGCTGGCAACACTCTTCCTAATGCAGTCCAGGATACTCTTAGCCTTCTTTGCCACAGGGATATATTGCTGGTTCAGTGTCAGCCTAAGTCCTTTTCTTCAAAGCTGCTTTTCAGCTGGTCAGCCCCAGCATGTACTAGTGCATGAGGTTGTTCCTCCCAATGTGCAGGAAGGAGACCAGTGAAAAATGTGAAAAGTGTTAAAGTAAAACAAAAAGACATAGCTTTGCGCTGTCCTGTGTTTTGCATTGACCAAAAAAGTATAAAAACTTAATGAACATCTGGGATTTTTGATTGGTCCTCTGGGGTGCCTGTTTTCCCAGGTGCACTGTATACAGCAAATCAGCAATTAAATTAATTTCTTGTCTGGTCCCTGTTTTTGTTTTGTTTTTTTTTTGTTTTTTTTTTTTAATATTCTGGTTACCCACGTAGGTATATTGCCCTCACTGTCAAGCACTTCAAAATATGAAACTCGAAGTACCTTTTATTGAAGCAAATCATGATAATACCACAAATTAAAATGTTTAATTATTATATTTTCAGATCACCAAAACCTGAACTAGGAATAGATCGTATGGCTAACCTACCTGTTTTATTTCCAAATAAAGACAACTCAACTTTTTTTGTATCATTAAGGTGAGGCACAAATACTATGTCTGATCTGTACTGTGTGTGCTTTGAGGTGGCTACATGGGCCTATCTCTGCAAGATTTCTTTAGTAAGAGACTAACCCTTTAAGTCACACTTAGAGTGAGTTTGGACTCAGTGCGAGTCTAACAGGAAGAATTCCAGGTTATTTTTTTATAGTAAGAAAATCTAAAGTTGAAAAACACTTTCAATTAATATCATGCTCAACATAGCAATGTCAAGTCTAAAATTGTAATCAAGCAGAAAGAATCCCCCACTGAAACGAATCTACTTTAACCTGTTATGTGTTCCCACAACAATAGCATACAATATTAATTATTTTGTTCAATTTCTGACATATCCTAGGTATGCACGCATCCATCTGAAAATGAAATAACTCAGCTTTCCTCATTTTTAGCAAATACATGTGAAAATGTTCATCCAATGTATCTATAATAAAGCTTAGGCCAGTGAATAGGAGGCCAGATGGCAAATGCTACTCTTCCTGCGCCAATGAGAATTCTAATCTGCGTAAGAAAATATTACTAAATACCAGTGAAGGTGAAAATTAAACAATGTCAACCTTCATGATACTTTGCAAACTGGAAAACAGTGCTATATTTATGGCACTTACTCAAAAAAAGCATTTTATTTGGGCTAATTCTACCACCAGGAAACATCTACAACCTTCTGACTGCTTGCCATGATATTTTTGTAATAAAGTTATTTTTTAGAGTTCAACCAGTCTGAACAAAGATAATACTAAAAAGAAGCTCTATATAATGCGGTGTTATCAAACATTGTATCATTTCTTGGACATTTTTTTCTTTGTTGTCGCCACCCTTCTGTTGGTCTTCCAAACTTTGAAGCCAAGGGTCATATAGTATTTAAAACCAGACCACATCATTGTATTCCAAACAAAATGATGATTCTACGGCCTATAGCAACATTAATTGTTCTCTTATAGTTACATACGTGAGGAGAATAAAAGGAATAAGCTCCTGATATATCCTAAGGAAATGCTTTTTAACCTGTCCAGTTCATTTATATAGTTACATTTTGAAAAATAAAATATTTGGTAAAGGTATGTTTTCTTAATATCTGTTAAAATAGACAGGAAAATTTTTGAGACACTGAGGCATCAAGAAAATAATAAAAAATGGGAAACATCTATACGCATGAGCAATGTTTTATGAAAAGGCAGAAACAACTAGAAAGCGTTTGGGTTTTGCCTTCATTTGCAGTTGCATTAGAGACAATGTGACCTTGTTAGATCTTATTTCTTTTTTCGTTTTTGTCTAATGCTGATAAACCTTCTTGGCCACCACTGATTTTAACTAGAACAGAAAACTTTATGAAATAACAGGATGAATAGTGCATAGGAGTTAATGCTGTCACTGGCAAGAATCTAGCTTTTTTGAGCAGGCTTCCAATATAAAACTGAAGTCATAATGCAATGGAAAGGAAAAAATGTGGAGAGCAACCTTAATTTCAGATGTAAAAAGACAGGCATAAACCATGATATAGAAAGGAAAGATTAAAAAAATATTAAATAAGCCTTTCTTATGTATGTATTCAAAGATTGTTTTCCTAATACAAACCTTCTGGAGCAAAAGTAACATTAATGATAAAACTTAAAATTTTGTTGCAATACTCTGTATTTTAACGTAACATAATTATAACATACCAAGTAAATTAAACTCCTTAATCATCTTCTATATTTTCCCATTTTATCTAAAGTTTGCACTGTTATTCATCTATAATATTCATCCCAGAAATAAAATCATTAATCACCTTAGCATCAAGAAATAGAGGTTACCTTTTATTTCTTGTGATCTCTAGGGTACAAAACCTGAGGAAGATATTAGTTTTTAATAATTCTGATCCACTGATCTGGATTTACCATGTTGAATATACAGGTACTACTCCTTCAATAAATTTCAGTGTAATGTAAACAAAGAAGACATTCACATTTCAGCATTGTTTTAAATATCATACATCATAGTGTATGTTTTCCCCCAATAGGATTAATACTGAATGAAAAGTGAGAGGTACTCATACTGAGAAACTTTAAATTTTAATTACCTATGTTATGAAATAGATTCCATAGGCTTCTTCTGCAGTTTGTGGAGAAAGGCAAACTCCTTCAGAAAACAACTCAGTGCACATACATTAGATTCCTGATCTGAAACATTATGTAGAAAAGCTACCAGTTCTACACGTATAAGGGATGTAGAGAGAGAGTGGCCAGCTAACTTCTGTCCCTAATGTTGGGTATTATGAATAGGTCCCTAAATTTTTCTCATAGGGAACTATCTCTATCCACTGCTCTGCTCTTTAATTTATTAGATCTTACTGATTGTGGAAAATTTACATGTTGATGGGTCATATTTGCAGGCCCTCTCTTCCCACAGAACTCTGGAAGACTTCCATGGCACAACTGGGGGAGAATCGAAGCTATGTTAATTTCAGCAGCCTTTATCTCAGTATTTCAGGCAGAAAAAAATCAGAGGCACCGAGGTTTTTCTGAGTTACTTCTATTTCAGAACTCAGGATCCCAAAGCTCCTGGGGAATGTTGAAAGGGCATATGTAAAATGCAAACGATCTTCCATGCATTTAGGTTATTTTCTAGATGAAGATACAGAGATGATCAGAAAGCTTTTAGCTTTCAAGAGGGAACTACTACGATTTCTAATGCTAATTTATTTTGCTGCTAACAGCTGTAGACTGAGTAGAGCTAACATACAGAATAGTCATATGCATAAATCAGTAATAGATTAATCTGCATTAATGAGTTTCATTTTCTTTATTAAAACACAAAGAACCCACTAAACAGGATGCTTCTTTGTACATTGATTACTACTTATTGTATCGAAAGACGTACAGAATTAGAAAGTGAGGGCTACTGTATGAACAAATCATGTAACTAATGATGGTGAGTTGGCTTTAGCTAGCAGCCAAACTCCCATCCAGCCACTCACTCACTTCCTCTCTCAGTGGGTCAGGAATAAAAAACAGGAAGAACAAGAAGGAGAAAGCTTGAGGGTTGATATAAAGACAAGGAGATTGCTTACCAATTAGTGTCTTAGGCAAAGCTCAACCTGAGAAAAACCAGGTTAATTTATTGCCAATCAAAGTAAAACTCTAGTTAGCAGTTCAGGTAGTGGGAAACAAAAAGACAGACATTAAACTAACATTTCCTTCACCCTTCCCAGGTTCAAATTCAGTCCTTTACTCCAGACTCCTCTACCTCCAAAACACTGCAGTGGTTTTGGGAGTGTTATGGTCAGCACATAGTAGTTTCTCTCTGCTGCTACTTTCCTCTCACACCTTTCCTCTGCTCCAGTGTGGGCTCAGGTGACAGTTCCTTTGGGAATATCCATCTGCATGACCCTTTCCATGAGTTGCAGGGGATATCTGCTCCACCACCATGGAGTGCCTCATCCTCCTGCTCTGATCTTGGTATTCCCTTTGTTACTTCTCACTCTTTTTATTCTCTCCCTATCTCTCCATCAAGCACTTTTTGCCCTTTCTTAAATATGTTTTGACAGAGGTACCACACACTTAGCCCTGCATTGGGTCTGTTTAGGAGCCAGCTAGACCCAACTGTGTCCAGCGCAGGGCAGCCCCTGGTCTCTTCTCCCAGCTTTCCTCATTTTTAGCCTTGCAAATACATGTGAAAACATTCAGCCATTGTTCATCAATGCAGAGACCACCCCTGCATTCACCACACTACCAAAACCTTGTCATGTATAGTCAATACACTAAGAAAGAAATAACTGCATCAGAAAAGCAAATTAAGTAGGTTTCTTCAGTGTCCCAGGTGTTGTATTTAAACATTTAAAGAAAAGGAAAAGCTACTTGATTGCTCTTCCCTTGTCAAGCCCCTTTCTTAATTTTGCAATCTGCATGTAATGAAAAAAACTAATTCCATATTGTCAGAATTTCCTATTGAATTGTTTGAGATTTTTGGTCTTTTAAAATTGTTTTTAATATTCAAAGTGGTAATTTTTAATGTAGGATCTGATGCATCTTTTGCCTCCAAAGTATAAATAATTTGCAGTTGCCTCTCTACTTCTTGGTAAAGCCAGCTGATTCAGATTTGTTGCACTTCCAACAACTCCAGGGATAAGCACATCTACAGAAAATATACCAGTAAGTTTCAGACTGTTTTATTATTATTCCTGTGCAGAGTTCCAATATGTCTTTTTTTTTTAAAGTAAGTTAAAGCCAGATTAAAAAATATGGTTGCCTAACTTTGGCAGATAGAGAAATCACTCTGCTCACTTCTGACACCATTGCTTACAATTTAAAATATGTGACATAATACAGCAATCTGAAAATTATTACCAGTAGAAGTGGAAATACAAGAAACAAACAAAAAAAAATCCCAAACCATTTAACCAATTTGTGCCTCAAACAGTGCAGGCAGAGTTGTCAGTAATATTGTAGTATCAAACCAGTCTAATTAAAGAAAAGATCTACCTCCAGAACAAAATGGAAGAATGTTCATAGTTCCAGAAAATTAAAAGTGCATGCTACCATGTTTCAGACTGTGGACATTTGGGAAAGGAATTCTTATATAAACTCTCAGCTAGTATTTTATGATTTTTATCCTACATGAGTAGGATTCTACATTTTCTTTAAGCCTTATAAAAATATACCATCTAGGCACAATGCTCAGTGTGTGCATCTTTTTGAAAAATGTGACAAACTTTTCCATGGCAACATTCTCTGTAAGAAAAGACATCAGTCTCAATACTAGGTACAGTAGTGATTATATTGAAGATTTTCCCTTAAGTAAGGAAGAAGAAAGAAAAATATTAATTTCACAGGCCGAGGTTATATTCTCCCATTGTCTTGTACTGCAGGTTACCTGCTAACACCTGTATGAAGTGGTTATCAAGTACTGCCATGCTGAGCTAGTAGCTTTTTATACTCCCTTTGCCAGGTGTAAATGACTACAGTATCTCTAGATTCTAGTTCTCATTTTTGAACAAAAAAACCCGCTGATTCCTATTATCTAGCAATTAGGTATCACTGCAATCCATAGTTTGGTTGCCATAGCTACCAGTTACCTGCTAAGGACTGTTGTCCTTTTCCTAGGATTCCCTTAGAAAATAAATATAACCAGTAAAATATTTGGGTTTTTGAGGACCACATCTAAAAAACAAGAAAATTTTCATTATTGAAGACAATTCTTTTTTAACTTCAGCAGAACTGGAAATCCAGAAATACTGGTATGAAGGGATTGTTTAAAATTTAGAAATAAAACTGAGCTGGCAGGCCAAGTTGCAGGAGTTGAAAGCTTTTTAATCTGGCTCACAGAGTCTAGCAGCATAGTAGCTTGTGAGCCGAGGTACACAGAAGTTGATTTAGGGATTAGTAACCAGACGAAGTAAGCAGGGGCCGAGGTCAGGACAGAAGGCATTAGAAAACAGGAAGAACTCAGGTCATAGCAATGACTTTGATTTCCATGACCCTGACATGAACACCTGCACCAAGAGCCTCTGCTGAGGTATGGCAGCCCTACATAGAACAGGGGTCTCCCAGTCTGCTAGAGACTTCCAGCTCTACCTTTTATGAGCAGCATCTGATAAGTAACTTGCCCTTACCTTGAGAATCAAATTTGACTGCTTAGTATCCTCTAGGCTCCTCACACCCTAGGATGGTAACTTGTCTGGAAATTGTCACTTCTCAATTAATTGGCTAATCTTCTTTCTCATAATAAATTTGCATACATGTATACAAATACATTGACTTTATTTCTTTTTTCCTGCTTTATCGTCTCAATATCCCTTGTATCTTGACTACCCAGGAAAAATCTTAGTTCCCACAACTGAACACTTATATACGATTGCACAAGTAAGCAGAGGTTATAAGACAGATCTTTTGTATTACATACTGAATTGCTGACACCATTTCACCTAGGTAAACATCTTGACAGTTAGCTGCTGAATCCATAGGCTAGACAATTATGCTTATATATTTGTATTTTAAAAAAAATAATCAAAACCCTAACAAAACCCACTACTGTCTCCCCTGCAAGATAAAAAAAACCAACAACTTCAAAGACCATTAATGCAACTCTGGGAACCTCGGTTGAAGTAGAAAAAAATAGAAAAAAGAAATATCGAAAAAGCTGTTTCTAATGAGGGAATGGATCATATAAAGGAAACCTTTCAGATGCTGCACATCAGCAAGAAGGCAGCATGCTCAGTACATATAATTAATTATGTGTTAAAGATGAAAGACATTGCATATAACAAAATATGGCTGTTCCAGCTAGTCTAGTGAATCAAAATAAGTTTATAGCCAGGCTTTCCTGGAAATTAGGAATGTAACAGTTTCAATGCATAACACTTTAACAGAAGTTTTTTTCCTCTGATTCTTACACAAGTATTTAAGAACTGTGGGAACCTAATGATTTCTTTATTGAGGTATCTGGCTAGATTCCTGATTAAAAGACCAAGTTTCAAGAGTTCAGGTTCCAAATTAAGATGTCATCAGGAGCATTTAGCTTGATGGAGATGGTCAGTTCCTGTATTTTATTTTAGTGTTTGGACTGTAAATGTAGGATTTTATATTCCTCTTTGTCTGCAATGGAGTATTCTCTGATAACTCTAAAAGATTTGAAGAAAGAATATGGGTAAGATTTAGCAGTCTGCATCATTTTGTAGATGAATTAATGTTCCTTTTTCATACATCACATTCTACTTATAAATATTTTTTTAAAAATTCAAGTTTTTCCTACTACGACCATGATGTGAAAAAAGGCTCACAGAATTTCATATGGATAATTCTACCTTTTGTAGCGTTTATTAGTTATCCATTACATTTCATGATTCAGTTGATTATTTACAACTATTCCAGTCTTCGGATTAGTAATGCACTGGCTGCACATCAAGAAATTTACACTTGTACTTATCTAATTCATATTTCTTTTTAATCTGCGTTGATGAATGACTGTTAAATATCTATTTTAGAAAACCTTACCCATTGAAAAAATCTAAGTTACATAAACGAAATAATTCTGATCTTAGTTTTTACAACAATGAAGAATTCCTTAATGGAGAATTTAGAGAGATCAGTGAGAAACCAGAATNCAAAAACCTGTGACCTTTAGATTTCC
Source organism: Stercorarius parasiticus (assembly GCA_013396915.1). NCBI lineage: Eukaryota > Metazoa > Chordata > Aves > Charadriiformes > Stercorariidae > Stercorarius > Stercorarius parasiticus. The sequence goes on along the minus strand of VWZL01004583.1, from coordinate 72,715 downwards.
TGTTTGTTCTTCTAACGGTTGTCTTTGCATATGATGGCATTTGTGTGAATTATACTGTATATGCTCAATTCATTGAAAGAATGACAGTTGAAACCAGTCAACATATTAATGTAAGTGTGTGAATTATTTTTATAAGTAAATGGCTGCTCCGATGGTCAGGATCATTTTTCAGGAATGATTTTCTTTTTCTCCATGTCTCTATGTCTCTAAAAGTTTAAATATCATTTATAATAGCAGAGATGTTAGCTGATGGTTTCAATATGTACTATGCAGGGTATTAAGTCGTCTCCACAGATAAACACCTCTTTTATGACATTCCTATTCTCTTCAAAGGTGAACAATGACATAGACTATGAGCTGATTAAATGTTGGGAAAGTTATATTTGTTTTCACTTGTATTGATTTCTCAGTAAACCCCACAAGATGCAACACCATAACATGCAATAGCATGTAAAGAGAAGGTTCAGCTGCTCCCATGTAAAAGCTAGGTTCCTTCATTTGTTTTTGATATTGTGGTACAAACAATTACACTGATATTTGCATCCATTGTGTTCATTTGTGTCCAAAATAACATGGTTGTTATCTTAAATGCTTTTTTTTTTTTAATGTGAAGACAGAGAATACAGCCCTTAACTCTTTTCTGTGATACATTTTCCCTCTGAAATAAGAGAAATATTTAATTAAATCTAGACTTTGCAGATCAATGACCAGTTGAAAAAGTCAGTTTCTGATATTCCAGCTCTTCAATAGATTGATTCTTCCATTCCGATGCCTCAGGAATGAGTAAAGGAAAAAAACCCTGCATTTGAAAGATATAATAAATTGTCTTGCCTTCTTTTCTTTGGAAATCAAGGGGAGTTTGAATGTAATAAATTTAAATGACATTTGAATCATTTTCATGAACAGAAATGAGAGTAACTCATACGATAGAGGGACATACTTCCTGCAGGTTTGAATACATATATACTATTTAAATCAGGTAAATTGCACTTATTTATATCTAAAATTAATTTGGCCCAGAAAGCATTACTACACATTAATATCATGCAGATGAGTAACCATTCCTGTTGTTCAGCAAATATATTCTCTCAGTGGTAGAGTCTTCAATTTAATCATATTTCTTCTTTCCCCCTTAGTCTAACACCAGACTATGACATGAGTACTAGATTTGGCTGACTAATGTAAGCTGAGTTTTTCTTGGAAAAAAATGTACAAGATACACTATGTCAGATACTTTGGCTTTTAGAAGTATCTTGCTACACCTAGAAAAAAGAAATGAGATGAAGAAATGTTATGAAATAATTTAAAATAAAAGTTTTATAGAAAATAAATCCAGTATTCAAACTCTTACTGGAAACATTTTTGATAGTTTTGGCAAGCTATGAAAATTTTGTAGTCAAATACTTTTGTCATCTATGAATCCTATTAAATATTTAGTCTTTTAAGGAGAAGTTTGTGGAGAAAGTTTGATGAAAGTGAGGATCAGACTCTGGATCTCTCCACCACTCTTCCAGAACCACTGGAGCTACTGATTGCTGTTGTACCTGTAATTGTGTTAAATCAAAAAGATGTGGTCTAATATAATTAGTATGTACATTACCTCAACAATTGATTAAAATCCACAGGTTTATTTCTTAGCTTCCTCATAAAGAACTGGGATATGTATACACAATTTGACATGTGGTAATGTGACCTTTTTGTATATTATTTCTCTGTGGCCCCATTTCTTGAGATGGGAAGATGGTTTCAGCACCAGGATTGCCAAATCTGCTGCTCCTTAGATTTTTCATACCCTTGAAAGAGAAGCATGATTTTCTTAGTAATAAACTCCATCTTGTCTTCTATAGTACCCTTCACCAGGGTACTAAACCTAAAGCACCCCAAGTGTGCTACATGGGATATTTTAGTTGTCTTATAAAATCTTATACAGTGGCAAAGTCTAGTAAACTCTGCTTTTTCATGCTGTTTACGCCATTTAGGTTACATGAAATATTTCCTGTAGGTCTGTATCATCTCTTTGTATTTAGTCATTGCTATCTTATAAAGACTAGCTCCTGTAGTTTTGTGTTGTTTGGGTTTTTTTATTACCCCATCTGAAGCAAACTGCATTACTCACAAGAGGGGAATGAAAATCTTGGGAGATTTTCCACTGATACGCAACTTAACTACAAAACTAAACTGGGCCAAAGCACATGACCATGTATTATGTTAGTGTGCAATTATCTATACTGATGAACTTTATCCTTCTCCTTAAAGGAGAGTCCTGCATATAATAGCAGCACTCTTCCAAGTAATTATCAGGAATGTCTTACAGATAATTCCAAATGGATTGGTCATTTTGTATGGAAGAGAGGAGGAGAAGAGAGGTTAGCCATACTTTTGTTAACATACAGTAGTACTGAATAAAAATGCAAATAAATACAGCTAGTTATACTAGTTATATGTGACTGTTACCACCTTAACTATTTAGCTATCATATTTGGATCCCTTTTCTAATATTTTATTCTCCTCTCATATATAATATTTATATTATACTTCTTGAAGTAGTGTCTTCCTGTATCTGTACAGCTTCCATAACACATGGAAGCTCTTCTGACTAGATAATCACAATAACAAGAGGTTGAATTAGGAGGGTGGGGAATTTCAAGTGTTCACAACACTAGAAAGGTAATGGCTGTAGTAAATAACAGTTAGAGTTCATACTGAAGTAGAACTCTATCATTGAGCCTTGAGAGACTTAAAATGTTATTGCATCTTCTTTAATTAAACTGTTTGGTTTGCTTAATAAATGAGTAAAATGAAGCTTATAAGTTACATATCTCCACAAATGTTATAAACCAAATCTGTAATGAAGCTGGAGGTTTCAATCAAGCACCATTATTCTCAGGTCCTGCTGCAGACATACTTCAGTGTCAGTCAGATGCTTAATCTCATTAAATGAAATGTATTTAGAACATTTCCAGTCCTTCCCCAAGAACATTAGATGAAATAATTCAACACCAGTTACAGTTCCAGTCATACAACCAAACCCATGTAAGGAGAGATTTGCAATCACATACAATCCAATTGTTTTAAATGATTAAAAACATGAAAAATAAATAATTCTGAGAAATTCTGTATTCTTTTGTAGGTTTTATGTAATCATGAAAAATTGAGAATATCCAACAATTTTAAAAGAGCATGTTGGGTAAGGAAAAGAACTGCAAGTGAATGCTTTAAATGAAGAGAATGACAAAAAAAAAATTTTTTTTTGAATACTTGTCTTTGCCACAGGCCAGCTGGTACTATAGATAAATGTATGTGATAAATTGAGAAATCTGTGACTAATGTACAAAAAGAAGGAAAAAAAAGAAAAACTTCATGGTATCTTAGTAATTGCAAAAACAGTCAGAGAGTATACTATGCCTTTCTTCTCTCTCTCTATGGGCCATTTTTATACTGCAGATTTTTAAAGAATAACCTTATAGAATTAGTCGTTTTAGCAATAAACAGAGCCCTCTCACCTCGATAGTTTTCTGAATCTGGTTTGGATGACTGTTGTTAGCTATTAAAGTGTTTGGATTGTGGGAAGATTAAAAAAAATGGTTAATACTATATCTTTGACTACTTGCAATCTAGAATCATTAGACAAACTTATAAATGTTGTGTTAAATGGGAAATTCCTGTCCAACACAATAAGACAATATAAAGAATATGTGGAATGGTTCAGAGGCTGTACGGTATGTTTTAATATTTCATTTAATTTCCTGTGACTGAAAGTCACCATAAATTTTGTACCCCTTCCAACAGGATGTGGGGAGAAAGCGAAAATATGAAGGGGAACTTCCACTATCAGAAGAAAACAGCAAAACATTCTTCAAAGATAATAATTTTGGTGTGTTGTTTCTTTGCTGGTTTTCTTTCTTTTCTCAAGAATTTGATGTTTTTATTCAATTAAGGATCTGTATAGTATGGTTGCCAAGTGGCAAATTTCTGAGTTACAGATTTCGTGAAGATGTACACAAACTGTAGCTCTAAAACTGTCTGCTTTATTCGCTTGTTTGGTTGATTGGCTGTTTTGTTTGTGTAAGCCAACAGCCCTATTTTCTAACTCAGCACCATTTTTCTGACAGTAGACAGAAAAAAATGTTTAGGGAAAGATAGTAAGAAGCAGAGTGATTCTTATCCTGTGAGTGTCTTCTCCCAGAGTGTAGTATTCAGTGGGCTTCTTGAGACAGAAACTGCATCAGGGTCTTCTCATGTAACAATTACTGTTGGAACTATCTGACAGAAAAGCATCTCCTCCCTAATTGATCATTATTTATATTCCTGGCTTCTGCAAAAGTTCCACAAATTGATGACATTTTGAGTGGGGAGTCCAAAAATCACCAGACTTCCTTGTTTTGTGTCGTCTTCTTCTTTATTCATTTTCTCTTTAGTCCCTTTAATATGTATATAATGAAAAAACATTTATTGATTCATCTTCTCCAAGCTTTACAAAACTCAACCATGTTTCCTACCCTCTCTTTTTTTTTTGAAAACAAGAAATTGACATTTACCTAACTTTTTTTTTAATAAGCCATTTCAAGCTTTTGATCATCTCTGATGCGTTTCTCTGCACAGTTTCAAGCATTATTATATAATTCTGAGAATCAAGGACAAGAACTATATTAATTCTTTATGATGTGTGCGCATACCAAATTAAAATAGTGCTATAAAGTTTCTCTCTGTGCTTTCCTAGTAATTGCTAATGTCCTATTTACTGTTTTGACAGCTGCTGAATCTTGACCATTTTACAAGCTATTAAATCCTGAAGTTTTCTAAAAACTATCCTCACTGATTCCAACATCTTGTTATTGTGTAGTAATAGGTAACTTAGAGCCTGTAATTGAATTTCACTAGTAATTTTATCATCTAGCCATACATAAAGTATCATGAGACCTTTTTGTATTTCCCATCTTTGGAGTTAGCTTTGTATTTGATTTTCTTTAATAATTTCATATCACGTGTAAATGTTGTTGCTTCAGTATTCAATCTCTTTACAGGTTCCAGCCTGTATATATAATATATTAACCTGTGCAGGAACAGTACACATCCCTGGATGACCCAATGTAGTCATCCCCCATATCAATGACCGTGAAGATTTTTCCCTAATCTGTTCTCTACCTTTCAATATTTTTTTTCAATCACAAGATGACCCACTCTTTTGAGGGATTTGAGCTTTGTTTCTTTCAAAGAGGGATCTTGTGAGATTTTCTTTTTAAATTCAGAAAAATTCAAGTCATGCATTTTGCTTGCTCTGCATGTTTCCTTGCCGTGGTGCCTGTATCTCATGCATTTGCGTTGCAGCACAACAGCTTTTCCCCTAGTTCATGATGCATGTGTTAGACACAGGTATTTGACTGGATCTATGATCATCTGTAACTAATATGCAAAGTAACCCATCAGAGAGAAGTCATAATGTTCCAGCTGTTGGAGTAAAAGTGGAAGATATGACCTTTAGAGCCCCCATGCCCCACTTCCCCTAAAGACTCATTCCCAAGCAGCTGTGTAGCGTCTCATCTTCTCTCCATGATAACTGATTCATCAGAATTTACTGTAGACACTGGCATCTCATAGATCAGTATTCTGAACCCCATATGTTGATATTCAAAGTAATTGAGAGTCCTAAAAATATGCACAGAAAATGAATACCTCAAAATATTGTAGCTATACTTTTTTTATGTGGATTTCTTTGTTCTGTCTCTGTGAACTACTTAGGAGAATCATACAGTGCCACTTCCATATGTCTATTACATCACTTTCATAGCGAAAGATGTATCTTGATTGGTTGAAATATTTGCCCTCCAATATGTACTAATCTTCCAGTATAGGCTAGTACAGCATGGCATAGTACATACTGCAGGGTTTCTGAATGTCACACACTGTCCTTGGATTTATCTTTGACCAGACTATTAATAATTATGAAGGAATTGTGAATGAAGAATGTTATTTATCTTTCTGCTAACACACTATCTTGACCCATAGTGCCACAGATAGCATTGTCTCTGTTTCATTTTGGGCCTTCCAGATTCGCTTGTCTCAAGGTCAACAGGATGATACAATAATGAGAAAGTAGAACAAACACTGTCTAATGGAAGTAGCTTTTCATAAAAAGCTGTGATGGCATCTCTACAAAGACAGCAAAGAAATGCAGCTTTTTAACTGAGCACTACCTGACAGATTCAATAATCAGGGGAAAGCCTTAATTGATGACATTTCATTAGCATAATGAGTTGAAGCTGGGAAAAGAGAGTCTCTTATTAATTAATCAAACAAAGCATGAACTGTTTCAGTCTCTTACTCTCTGCCATTTTCCATTAATCATAATACTGTGTATTAAACTCATTTGGATTCACTAGGTGTTGAGTATTTCTTTGAGAAAAGTATTGGCAGAGTGGCATGCTCAAGTGAACACACTTATGCAGGTATGAAACACATTAGAAATTCATGTTTGTGAACTTAAACTCTCATCTCCACAGGAAGTGATGATAATATTTCTTCAAAAAACACCAGATCTCAGTAGCCACTGGTATATGGATGAAAGCTGCCTCCTCTCTAACAATCTGTTACCTGGCTGCAGGTGTTTAATCCATCAGGGTGAATTTTTATTACAACATGGAATGCAGGGGCTATGCTGATTGCTGTCAGAATAATCTTTTTGCAACACAGTTTGCCATGCATTGGACAATTTTCCTTGTTATTCTCAGCAGTATTTTCTCTGTATTTTGCTTTGCATTTTAAATGTATAAAGGAAATTAAAAACAGGAGTATTCAAGAGCTCAGAAAAGCTCAAATTCTGATTTTTTATTGTTGTTACTTTTCTTATGTTCTGGAGAACATTTGCAGGCTATCATGGTGACTGGCTTAGTAAATTTTTGGTAGCTTGGAAATGGAGAGAAATCAGGAGTCTCTCATGTTCTAAGCAGAAAGACATATTTCTTTTCTACCTGTAGGGTACCCTTCCACAGGGGAAAAAAAAATAAAAAAAGATATCTAAAGACCAGAAAAAAGCAGCCAGAGATTTTTGTTTCTTTATAACAGTGCTTAGCTTGAAGAAGAGAGACCTGTTTCCAAAGGCTGTATATTCAGTTTCTACAAATTTTATTATTTAATTTATGATCAACCTTGTAAAAGACATAGGTCCTTCTCTTCCGTCATGCAGCTGGTTATTCTAATCATAGGCTAGAGAATCATGTTCCTTCCCTGTGAATCTTGAGTTCTTTCTTAAAAGTGGCTCAGCTACAGAAAATTAGAGAATAACTTTATGCAGAGACTCCTTTGCAGCTTACACTCTCAGAAAAGTGGCTTTGGATATTTACTGATGAGGAGGTGATTGAAGTGAGGTCAGATACATCAAGTACCTGCCAGTTAATTCATGTGTTTTAGATGAAAAGGACCGTCATTGTTCTTTCAAGAAAATTTATTTGTTGGCTATGTTTTCAACAGAGCTCTTTTCTTCAGGCACATTGGCTGCAAGCTCAGCTACAGCTTTGGGCCTTTGAGGTACAGTGAGTAGATTCTCACTAGATTTTGGTAATTGCTCAGTCCTTCCAAGATGTCTGCAGAGATGTGAAACTTTAGGCATGTAAATATTTTACTGCTGAAAACTTTGTTGTAAGGAGGGTTTAGGGCTTGACAAAGACGTTATAGATTTAGTTGCCTAACTTCCTTCCTCAAATAAATCTTCGTGTCTAAATACCATGGAAAATCTTGACCCAAATATTTCTCTTCTTGCTGGTTGAGAAATTTTATTTCTTTTCCATTTGAGAATAGAACCAATAGATTAAAAGAGTAATTTCTGATAAGCCTCAAAATTAAATAGAGTAAGATGGCAGAAGAAAGGCATTTAGTGGTGTTGAGACTGCAAGCTCTTACCATTGTACTTGAATATTATTGTAGCAGATAACAAACTCTGAGGACAAACTGATAAAAAAATGGTTTTTTCATACACAGCATCAATTAATTTAATACTGATGGGGTTGGTATAGTACATGACATGCTCTGCACTAGCTAGGTTTGTTTTCTGTGGTAAGGTTGATGCAATGTATTGCAGGTTTATAGAGCTGGTGTACTGCAGTATAGAACAATATAAAAATTGCAGTGCTGCACACTTTTCTGCTTTTTGTCTTAGTATCTAGACTTTTATGTTTTTTTCTAGTGCCAGAAACAATACATTTTTATTAAGATCTTCATAGTCATTGCAGAATTGTATTTTTTCCTTAGTTTCGAAAATTTTATGTTAAATTTGAAGCTTATTGTACTATGACTTCAGATTATATGTCTGTTTCTCTATGTTCACATGCATAATATTCTCACAGAAATTAATGCTATTCACAAAGGTAGTGGGCAACACCTTTTTCAGTTGTAGCAACAATGGAAGCGAAGCAAGAGTAAAGAATGGATCAATAGACTTAACAATTTCAGCTATGGATAAAAAAATGAATCAAGCAAAAAGTAACACCTTATTCAAACTCTGTGTACATTTAACATGGTTGTTAATCTGGTCAGGGTTCCTGAATAAGGTCTATATATGATTTAAAATCTGCTTTGCTTAATATGTACCCAAGATACAGATAATAAACATACAGATGTTTTCTTTTTCCTAATGATATAGAGTAAGAGAGCATGTACTTAATTTTTCTTTATTTATTTTATTTACAAAACATTTTATGCTTTCTAAAAGCATATCTGAGAAAAAAGAAATCTCCATTTTAAAAACTGAAGCTCATTTATCTTTGCATATTGTCAGTAGAATATGGCAATTTTTAGTCACTGGCAAAGCCCTTACCATTTTACATCTATCTAATATTTTGTGGTTAAGATTTTTTTTTTTTTGGAGCTGGATAAGAAGAGAGAGCATATGAATTTTTCTGAATATTTCTATTGCAAACTAATTAAAAAATCAAATCTGTCAAAACTTGGTAAATCAATATCCAACTTATTCTAGTACGAAATGATTAAATATTCATATTTTGTAAACAGAGATTGGTACTACCAGTGAATACTATAAAAAGCAATACTAACAGAAATGTGAATATTTTAGGACTGGAACTTACTTCCTGAAAATTTGTTTTCTAAAGATAATTATAGCCATTATGGAATCTGTGGAGGACCACAATAAGGCAAAAATCATGTGATCAAAGAAAAAATCCTTTGTTTACTTCATTTTGGAAACAAATTTTCCTGAGAGTGCAGGAAAGTTATGTGGCCATTTTGTAACAGGGAGCTGCAGATATCCTCCATTTGGATGAGTTGTGCTAATGGCCATATTCCAACCCCAGCCTGAACATACCTTGTAAAAACGGTGCCAGTTTAAATTCAAAAGTAGATTACTGAGATCTTGTTCAAGTGAAAAGCTACAAGAAAACAACACTTTGTCATGGTTTGAGCCAGATTGGCCAGTAACAGATGACAGATGCTCTCCTGCACCTCTCGNATAAAATAGATACAGTATATAAAACTGTAGCAAACTCCCAGGATGATGTCACCAGCAGGCACTGGGCAAGTCCCAGACTGGACTCAGCGATGGGTGGGAACTGGATTCTGGATCTGGAGTCAGGAATGCATGGATCAGGATCAAAGGCAGATGAACAGACAGAGCCCTCCTTGGATGCTGGTTACTGAAGTAAGAAGGGCTGACCCTTTGATCCCTCAGCTTTTGTAATAAGCATGGGGCAGATGGGATGGAATACCCTGTTGTTCAGTTTGGGGTCACCCCACCTGTCCACTCCTCCCCACAGGTGTGACCCCTCTATGCTTTTCTGTTTGCAACCCTCCAACAGGACAAATAACGAAGTTAGCTAAACTTGGTTGTTATAGTAATAATTATAAGCCAGAGTGTCTCTCCATACCTTTCCTTGGCATTAACCATAGACATAGGTCTTATCACTCTGAGAACGAACAGTTTTCTGCACAATATGATTGTTAGTGCATACAACCACTAAAGCATGGATAGATAACAGACACCAAAAAGATCCTTCCCCCTATTTTATTCTAACACTGTCTCCCATTTCCTAAGTAAGGGATCATCCATTTTGTGGCCTTTGTGGTAAGACATCAGCACAGTCCCCAGAATACTTGTTGGAAAGACCTGATTTCATAGCTATAGTGTTAATAGGGACATGGAAGTAAATAGGTTGGAAAAAAAGTAGTATGAAAATCCTACTGAGAGTTGAACTTGAAAAAGTTAGAATTCTTGCATGTATTTACTGGCAGTGAGTCAGGCATCCCATGAAAGTTTTCCTAACTATGAATAGTGGGTGTCTACTCAAGGACCAAGCTTTTAGGCTAAATCCCTTTTGTAGATTTAGCCCATGGTGAAGTGATAAGTTTTAGTTGTCCCTGTGAAGTAATATAGTACTCGTTTGTAAGGCATGTTGTTGTAGTGAAAGAAATTCATAGTTCCAGATGTAACTTTATTTTTATCTACTTCTCATAGGAACTTATTTTGAATTATTCTCCCAGCTCTTCTCAATGGGCTTTTATGAAAATACCATCTGTACAGTTGGCTTTCACACCAAATATAAATGCAGACACTGAAGAAAAAAAATAGAATAGAAAGAAAATAAATATAGTTAAAACCAAGTGTTGCCAAGAGGTTTAATTAAAGAAAGAAAAAACCAATACATTATCCCCAAATCTGCACATCAATAGTACATTCTAACATATGCAATGTATATTGCTAAAATCAGTGCAAGATAGCAGAAATTAATATTTTGATATCAGAGCAAAACTATTTAGTTCATGAACTTTTGAGAAATGAGATGCAGACAGGGGAATCACTGGGTTTGGTATTCCAGGTTACAACTTATGTCACATGAAGTATGAATATCTTGGCAGTAGCACCATATGAATGCAGTTGAATTTCTCTCTGTTTGCACTGTATTATAACCCAAGAACATGATTAATATTTCTAGGCAGTCATCAAAGATAACATGTGGAGGGAGGAGTTACTCCTGCACCATCCCTCTACTAGGATAAATAATTGGTTGAATAATCTCATGCAGTATAGAAATAATCAACTGAGCATATTAAGAATTACAAAGTAAAGCTTAAACATTACAAGCACAAATTTATTTTAAAACTGCAATATTTCAACTTCTCATAACAAAAATAGTTTTGATAAGTTAATTTGTAAGATTTTTGTCTAGTCATATAAAATTAACTTCTTGGAAGATGCAATTTTAAGCATGCCTTTATGAAGGAGTTTATTTTCTGAATGTAGAATGTTAGTTTATTTTTTGCTGTTAGAAACTAAATTCTCATTATACATCTTCTGCAGAATGTATGATATGTGACAAAATTTTTGAGATTAAGATTTGTTTAAAACATCACAATAATTTTAATCAACTCTTTTAGAAGTCAAATTAGTAAAAAAAAAAAATAAGCTTGTTTCTTAAAAAAAATCCTTACCATAACAAAAATTTTCAAATATTTCACATGCAAATATATTGAATTAAACAACATCATAAGTGAGTGTGAGAATACTTGTAATAATCTGTTTACAAAGAAAGAATTAAAGGTTTCTACTTAGTAGTTTGATTAACACAATCTAGTTTGAATTCAGAAAAAAACCCCAACAAAACAAATAGTTTGGTGGTGTAAGTTTGTATTTCACATGAGGTTTAGTGCTCTGCTGAGCCTGTATCTCTCTCATGAAATTAACACTCAACAAAATCAGAGGAGCATTTTCAAGATCTATTTCATTTCCAAGAATTTAGAACTCTCTCTGAAATTTTCCATGATACTTGCATTCAACAATTTATAGTAAGATATTGCCTGAAATATAGACATATTTTCTAGTTTTCTACAAAAGTGTTATAGGTGCTCAGAAATGCTGCAGAACTTCTGGTAAGGTTTGCTTTTTATTAACATCTGCATTTTTTTTTTGAAAGCTGAAAAAGACCCAAAGGTTTCTATACAAAATGGCTGCACAAAAAATATGTGTGTGTAGGTCGTGCTCATTCCTAAAACATAAATGATAGCAAGTTTTATAGTTCTGAGAGTCCTACATCTATAAATACAGACAAATTAATATACATTTTCTCATAAGAAATTGTTTTTGAACTGGATGCAAGATGACAGCTATTTCTACTTGACAAAAAATTGTAGGAAATATTTAGTACACCATGTAAATACACCATTTTTCCTTGGTTAGCATTTAAAATTTTCCTGTAAACAAAGTATTGCTAAGTTTTAGTTTCCTAAACTCTGATGATAAAAGTGATCCAGAAACTATACGGAGTATTGCCATTTGGGCAGTTAACTCCATGGGGGGGGAAAAAAGATGAGGACAGAAAAGGCAGATAATTTTATCAAAAAAAAAAATATATATATACATGACTTGTTTGTCACATCTAATGGACTTGATAAAAATGACAAAGATTATTTGAATTAGGATTTAATTAAAATGAGTAATTATTATTTATTACTTACAGAGTGAAATGCCACACACAAATCCCATTTGTAATCTGAGCAGATTCTATGCCAGTGTTTTTTGTGACCTGTCAACATTTCTGCATGACTTCAACATAAAAGTTTGCAGCAGCTGTTGCCTGTTATCACTGTGCTTAGTAAGACAGACAACTGAAAAAGTTGCCTTACAAATATTTCTAATGTAAATTTAGCAGTGCTTGCTTTTATTTTTGGTTGTTATTGTGATAACCACTTACTAAGATTATACTAGCTTGATTTTACCCAGGTTGTACGCTCCTAGAATTTATTGCCATCTGGTTAGTTCTTTTTACTTGCTTATTCACCTACAGTCCTGCAATTCTAAAACCCCAAATTGCTTAAACTTTTTAATGTTTCCTAAATATTTTTGCACATTTTTTCCATGGGTGAGTGACATATACAAAGGCAGCCTTTGTCTGATTCCATTTTCTATATATAAAAGCCTGAATCAGGTGTGAGGTTTTTATCTCAATTATGCTATTAGTAACTAAATGTTTTGAAACAGAAAAGATGATGCATCAAAGAGTAATATGAAAAAAACACTTCACTTAAGAACATTAAATTGCCTGAACTTCTGCCTAAAGACTGAGAAGGAATTTTTTTAGTAGATCTCACATATGCCGTGAAAGAAAAATAGAAAAAAGCCAGACTCCTGACTGCACAGAAGATTAATCTGAACATTCTGACTCTATATCCCAAGCTGATTTCTAACTCTATAAGAAAGTTCAGCAGAATTTTCTGTCTAAAATATAGCTGCAGAGTATCAACAAACAAATGACGTAGAACAAAATTAGTCTTTGATATTTGGAACAAAATATGGAGAAAATTATGATAGCCAGAGTGAAAAACAGACGTCACTGACATATATTTTGTATTCACCAACATATCTGCACCCTTCAAATATAAACAACTCAAATGAGCATATTATGAAAGCAAAGGAATGGAATCTTTTCCATCCCTACAATATGAAATTCCCTACTGTCCCAGCCATCCCTAGTTTGACACTACCTTCTATTGGCTTAATAGATATATACTGATTTAGGGACTCTACAAATGTAACAGTTATTAATTCTGTTCTGTGTATGTGTGCATGAACAGCTTATTCACAATATCAAATGCAGCTGTTCTATCAGTGACCACTATCAACAGTAGCTAATGTTTCTACTGACGTCCAGTAGTGATGCTTTACCCTTCCTCCATTGCACTTATCATTTGAATGAGGAATCTCAAGTTTAGGAAAATAAATTTCTCTTAGAAAGAAAAATTATTCCTTAACTTTAACAAGAATATTTATTAGTAGTAAATGTCTTAAAGAACATCTTTAGTAAAAATATCCTCGGGGTGGGAGGGAAGATCTTTAAAAGGAGTATGTGTTAATCACCTTTTTCCATCTTTTTTTTTTTTTTTAAGTCTAGCCATACTCAGGAATTTTTTAACAATTTTGGATAAGTTTATTCTGTCTCAGTTCTTAGCTTTCACATCATCTTCTATAAAATACCTTTAGGATGTATTGTTCTATACATAATTGCTAAATCAATGTACTTAGAGCTGAAGAAAAATTACCATGTTCACCATCTGTTACAATCATCTCAGATGCCAGCTCCAACTGGCATATTGACTGACACTCTTGAGAACGGCCTCATGGTTAATAGAGAAACCTGGAAGTCAAGAGACTCAAGCTATTCCCAGGTATCCCAAGCAGATCTCATTTTTTTTATCAGAAGAAAATAATATTTTTTATGGTCCTCATAGGCACATTTTAAGGTGCTGCTTAGTTTTTTAAATTAGTTTTTTAAAATTGTGTTGAGATCTCTGGATGAAATATTTTTCAAGTTCAACATTTTTAAAATAAATATTTTTAAATAGATGAAAAGTGCTCATTTTCTTCTTTGAATTCAGATTATTTGCTACATACACAACCTGAAGTATCTCTCATTCTTTCACTTTATCTGTGATCTTTTCATAAGTGAATTTGATTGATTGGTTGTTATACATCTTTCTTCTATTTATTCTGTCCTGTTAGTGGATATTTAGACAGATCTTTCCATGTTCTTGTTTCCTTTATTTCCAAATTAATTTCCTAAAACAAGAACTGAAATATATTTTCACTAAAATCTGGGTTTCATGTTATTTATTTTTAGACTATTTTGTCCAGGATAGATAAAATAATAATTTTATTTTCCTAAGAGCCAAGAGTCCTGCGTTTTATCCAAGATGGATAAAATAGGTAATTAGGTGCAGGGGGCACTACATCTAATTACACACAATCTATAAAGAAAAGACTGGTTCTTAGTTACGTTAAAAGTGTGGACTGGAATCATGCAAAGATACAAAATGGAGAGCATGTCTTCAATGCCATCAGACTGCTAAAGAGATACCTAAGCTACCTTTAAACTAGTCAGATCAAGTACTAGCCATAATCTAGCTGAAGCAACACATGGCTCTATGTTTTTCTTTTCTGTGATTGTTATCACTATGTAGACCTATCTGGATAGCTACTAGCCATTTCAGTGCCATACTGACCGTGTATCTTGCCCTTCCTTCCATGTTAGTGAAACTTATCTGTAATTGGTTTCAATAGGCCCTTAGCAGTTCAATTGACACTAGGAATTTGTTGCAGGAAATGGCTGCTTTTCCCTGAGACTATTCTCAAGAAACAAACAATGCTATTTCAGCCTTATGGCATTAGAGGCTTCAAGTCACCTACAGTGTGAGAA
>VWZL01004583.1:164-57504 GCA_013396915.1 Stercorarius parasiticus | reverse complement strand
TGATTTGAAGTTGATCGACTCATTTAATCAGTTACTCTTAGGAAGGCGCTTGTAAAGTAAGATTTCACAGAGCATCACTCTGGCTTTTCTCCATTTAATTTTTCGTATTTTAATACATCTTTTTTTTTTTATTTCTTTGCTTTACTTATCATTGACATATGATCATTCTTTTTCCTTCTATGCAAATATGAAGGCTTTCCATGTCTTTTTTCTCCCTCTCTCAACCCTTTCCGTTGCCTTTTTTTGTATTCTTGATCATGGTTCTTCTATATCTCAACAGATATGGCAGTAATCAAATCTCCTTCAGTATTCTTCCTGCGTGAAACTCAGAACATTCCTAGTAGGACTGAGATGTTATTGGTGTTATTTTTAACTTCCCTTTATAATATTTTAAAATGTTTGGGTTTACATGTTTCCATATGTATGGTTGAGGTTTTACTCATAATAAATATTAAGTTCACAATAAGGCCTTAAACCTTGCTTTAGAGTGGCTATACACATCCTTCTACATCCAAGCATGATGTAGATGTGAAAGTGTTTGTAAGTTGGAAGTGATTCCAACAGCAAAATATGTGTAAATCCACATAGTTTAGTCATTAATCAGTTCTTAATCCAGCACTCCTCTTTATGTCATCTTTTTTCTCTGTTAATGTAATTTCCAGTGACTGTTAGGAAAAAGAAAATTGTTGCTTGGGAATAACACTATGTCATTCTAGATTTCCAATGTCATAATTCTACTTCCACAGAAAAAAAATGGATTGTTAGATGATGCAAATCAGCTTTAATTCCTTTGACAACAGTGGTGAATGTGAATTTGCAGTACAGAAATGTTTAAAATACATTTACATTAGTATTCAGTGATACAGCAGTAATGCTGTATATAGTTCTTTCACATCATTAGTTTGCTTTTAATGGTGTCATTTAGCTGATCCTAAATGTAGTATTGATTCAAACACTATTATTCCTGGACTTACATGTTATTTGACCTTACTGATCATGGAAAGCAACCTGGAAGAGACTGATACCTGTTTTAGAAAGAAAACAAAAAGTTCAATTACAATCTCATTTCAACATCAACTTTCATGCTACTGTGAGACCTCCAATATTGTTTTCTATATATTTCCTTTGATTTGTTTCACTTTTAACTTAATTTCTTGTGGTGCAAGTGAAGATCTATGTCAAATTTTCAATCGATCAAAAATTTGCCGATCTACAGTGTTATATTTATTATATTGATTTCTCAGTCTTGGATGTCATATTCTCTTAATGTGAAAAATTCAGATGAACTATGTGTTTACTTAATTAGTAAGCCTAACTCTTCTTTCACATACTGATCACATTACCAGATCTAGTTTGATCCTCTTAACAGAAAACATTCCTGTATGCTCTTCATGTGTATTTCTATGTGTCTATGTGTATGGCTAACAAAACTGGTTGAGTTCATATTTTATTCACTGTATTTGAACATTTACTACCTGTATATTTTGGTACAAGGGGAACAATCTGGGTCGTCATATCATAATGCCTCAGCTTAACCAGGATGCCTGAAAAAGATACATTAAATGTATTGCTGGCATTTGGTCTGGAATTCATGCTGGGAAAAGTATTGTTACACAAGATGTTGTAAGAGAAGCGGTGCCAGATAACAAACTGTTGTTAAGTACAGAGATTTCCAACTATCCCTGGTTAGAAAACAATGGGCTTGCAACCACCTAAAAGGAGCCAGCATAAATAAGAAGTGATGAAAAAACATCAGTCTTTCCTGGTTAGGGAACAACTATTAAACACACCAAACAATGTTAAAGATGCTCCTTTTTAGGGATTTGTGTACTATTTTGGTACCTCACTGCTGGATTAATGAAAGGTTATGGACTTGATGGACTTGATCAAGTCATTAAAAGGTTAAGGACTTGATGTTGTAATGTAGATAGAACATTCATTTCATGTTTATGGAACAAGAATGAAAGTAATATTATTCAGATTGCCTTCTATCATTGTAGGATATAGATTAAGTTTGTACTTTTCACATTAATATAGAGACACTTAATTTTGATTCCAGCCTAAAGGATTTGAATGAACCCACAGTCAATGATAACACTACTTGTTTTCTCAGAAATCTATGAAAGACTTAGGACATCTTTACCATAACGATTCAATGAGGGGCATCTCAGAAAATCTTGACCTGACCTCCACTTTGAGATTGTCATTTATTTTGAAAGTCTATGGGGATCTTACTAGTTTGTTCATTAATGTTGTAGTGTACCAAATTACCCAAAAGGCTGCCAAGTTTGATAACAATTTTTCTCAACAATATAGAGGCTTACACAGGTGTCTTCTCCATCTTTTAGGTATTTCAGGAACAGACTCTGTTATTCTTTCCTGAAAATCAGATATTTAATCAGGAGCATTTCAGGGCTCACTTAGATTCAGGAGCTGTATTTCAGCCATACACCTACAAATTGTCATTTTAAAATGGGATTTTTCGAAGATGGTTTTCCAAGGAGAACACCAGTGTTCTTTCTGCTGTTACCTATCTCTTACTGTAATCTTGTGTCCCTACAGGAGGCACCACAGGACCATTCTATATAATGACTGTTGTTGGCAAACGCAAGCAATGGAACAAATGCCAACACTTCCAAAGCCAATGCCTGTCAATGCCTGCTCCCTGGTTGGCAGAGAACACCCTACTCAAATGCTAAGAGGTTTGTTGGCTTCACCGTCTGCTATAATTCACCCTGTTATGGAAGAAAACAGCTGTCCTGTGATCATGACCTGGAAACATGCCATAACAACTCACTGAGTTAAAATCCCAACTTGACTGCTAGTACTAGGATTCAGCCTCAGGACTGTTGGTGAATGAACTGTAGAGTAATCTTAAGGGGATAGAGTATAATTGATCAATTTTTAATGCTATGTCTCGAAAATAGTCTGCACTTGAAAAACTTTATTGCATGCACAATTAACTCAGGTCTGATGTTTTATGTGTACAGAGGGCAGCGAAGTCAAACAAGATCTTCCTAGTCCAGCCATACCTCCTACTCTCTGCAGATATACGGCAGATCTTGTATGTTGGTAGGATTTGCTATTCAGTTGTCAGATACAGATATAGACTGCGATCTATCCATGAAACTCTATGAGATACCATGTCATGGTTTAATCCCAGCTGGCAACTAAGCACCAGGCAGCCGCTCATTTATTCCCCCACGGTGGGATGGAGGAGAGAATCGGAAGGGTAAAAGTGAGAAAACTCATGGGTTGAGATAACGACAGTGTAATAAGTAAAGTAAAAGCCATGCACGCAAGTAAAGCAAAACAGGGAATTCATTCACTACTTCTTATCATCAGGCAGGTGTTTAGCCACCTCCAGGAAAGCAGGGGTCCATCATATGTAATGGTTGCTTGAGAAGACAAACGCCATAAGTCCAAACTTCCCCCCCTTCCTTCTTCTTCCCCCAGCTTTATATACTGAGCATGATGTCATATGGTATGTAATATCCCTTTGGTCAGTTGGGGTCAGCTGTCCCGTCTCTGTCACCTCACAGCTTCTCCTGCAATCCCAGCCTACTTGCTGGTGGGGTGGTGTGAGAAGCAGAAAAGGCCTTGACCCTGTGTAAGCCCTGCTCAGCAATAACTAAAACATCCCTGAATTATCAACACTGTTTTCAGCACAAATCCAAAACACAGCCTTATACTAGCTTCTATGAAGGAAATTAACTTTATCCCAGTCAAAACCAACACACACCAATATATTGCTCTAAAGTAAAAGTCACCTTTCTCCCCAGAAGGCATCTTTCTACTTTCTTATCTAGCCTGCACATCAATTTAATACCACAATGTTATGTTAAAATGCTTTGCTAAAGAATTTCACACCAGTAATGCATAGCTAAATGGATTCACATTCTGAATATAAAGATATTAATTAAGAAAGATATACTATAAGACTAGATTTGGGCCTCCAGTGGCTTTAATCCTTTATTTATTTCAGTTAATAATAACCTTTAATTTAAAGAAAAAAAAAATGTAGCCTATGTGCCATAAAGAACAACTCAGGAGAAATCTGTTCCAAGAATTTTTATAAGTCTGAAGGTCACCTATGTATTTTTTAATTCCCTGCAAGTTATTCTCAAACTAGTTCCAAAGCACAAACTTTCACTGGAATAGCTGATTTAGTCTTCATAGTAAAAGAGAAATATGACAAAAAGAAAACAGAAGAATATATAAAAGAAAGAAGTCTGAAAAAATCATATAATGTTAGATAAATGACTGTCAGTTTATATAGTTCACTTTAGGGGAATTTAGTTATACCTGCAGTCATGTACGCAGATTGATAGAGCATAAGATTATTTGCTTTGATAAATTAGTTAAATATAAGAATTCTGAAAATGAAAAAGGAACACACTTTTACGGATATCTGTTTCATTTTTGTGAGTATCTACTTCCCGTCTGGTAGTAAATGTAAGTTATGTTGGGGGTGTGTCATTTTTTAATACAAATATAGATAGACTGAAAAATAAACCATTTCTTTAGCTATGTCTACTGTGAAATTTCACTGTGCTGTATTCAGTGACATCTAGAATAAGTTCCAACTTAACTCAGAACTCTTCAGGGCAGCAGCTTTGTTAGAACTCCATAATGAACTTGTCACTCACAATTTTATCACCACATAAGAAATAATAATGATAGTAATAACATTTCCTAAATATAAATATTTACAATCTGATAAACCCCTCACCTGGGAAATCATTTAAAGAGGTATGTGTGGGACTTGGGACAGTCAGTTTCTACTCCTATACTTGCTTACCTCCACTGATTAAAATGAGCAGCTGGGGATTCCCCCAACCTGGGAAAAAAGCAAAGCTGGCATAATACCAAAATAGCCCAGCGTTTAGCATGCCTAAGAGTCTAGGCCACAGTGTTTATTTGTGTTTGAATATTTGTCTCTATTGTGCAAGGAGAACTAAGTACCATTAATAGAAAAAAAATATTATCTAGGTATCCTGAATGTCACCACAGTTTGCTTACAAGATCTAAGCATATTTTTTTTCTCTGTCTCTTTCTCCTCAGTATCATTCTCTAAAACCACTTGGCATAAAAACACAAACTGATTTGTATTTTCTTAAAAGAGGAGGAAATTATGAAGTGAGTGAGCAAGAAGCAAAAATAATAGTTTGATTCTGATCCTTTCAGTAACAGCCATTGGAACAATTTTCATAGTACAGTACCGCTTAATATGATTAAGAATAATGAAATCTGGACTTTAGCATAAATATTTTATTTTTTGCTCTCTGATTAGTTTTAATTTATTTGCTCAAAAAGTAAATTTGTATGATATCATTATGGGGTTATATTAAACCAGAAGCTTAGATCTAGAAGAGTATTCTGCTGCTAGAAAGAATATTCAGACCACCAAACCCATTCAGTTCTACAGGCGTGGAAGCCAACCAGCACTTTGATCATAATTTGTAACTGGAATGCTCCCTTGTCAGCTAGTGACAGGCTACATCCAGCAACCTGACATCTAGGAATCCAGGGCAGATGCTTCCCATATATGACACATAAAAAAATCTATTGTTCGCAGATGTGTACGACGCACTGTGTGTATGATGTAGAGTCCATCTGTTTGTGTAGATTCAAAAGTATTTGGAACATGTTGGGTGCCCAGCATATCGACATGTACCTGACAGGAGTCCGAGGCAGAAGGGGTTGAGCTGCTTTCCTTTGAACCTTCCAATGGTTAAGAATTTGCTTTGGCAATTTACTGTGTCGCATCCTCCAGTATTCTTTTGAGTAACTGAGAAAGTATGGAAATCTTGCTAATCAGAACTACTTTTGAGTGTGATAGTTTAATTGCTAACATAGACATTCATTGCTAATAAGCAAAACCAGGACTGACATTTGTCAATGAAAAGAGATCTAAAGAATGCCAAAAAATAATAAATTGGACCTTTCAATTTTATTTTTATACCAAATTATCATAGAGTAGTTTAAAAAGGCATTAGTTAGAAACTGATAATGCACAGACTATGCAGGCAAACAGAACACCGTTAAGCTCATTTGTAGTTCAAACACTGGTCAAAGACCAGATGCTATACATGAGAAAAGAATCTTTCATGGGATACTGAGCTCCTCCCACAGTGATGTTTAGCAGCCAGAAAAACTACCTTGACTGCAGCACCAAGTACCAGCAAAGATTTGTGCTCATGGACATTATAACCTGCTTTATTGAACAAAGGGAGCTTCATCAATTGGTCTGTAATTGGCTTCACTAAGAGACTGATATATTTTACTAGCATTTGATTTTACAGTTCAAAAAATTTAACACAGCTTCATTATAAATGACCTGTTCAAGAAACTTTTGCTGGAATTCCCATTGATGTTCAGTAGTCTTCCTTATAAAATTACAAGAAAACAAAATAAAACTATGAAATAAACACATTTTAAAAAAAATAATACAATAAAATATATGTATTAAAAATAGTTCTAAACATAAATTCATAAACTTCTAATTATAAAATATCTTCACTGAAGAATAAAGTATAATACTTACAGTGACATTTTATATGATATAATTAAGTGTATTTCCAAAGTGAAATAATATAATTTGCTTTTAGTAATAAGAATCATTTATATTCATCCATGGAAGTGATGTTTTTTATGAAAAATTCCATCTTTTATTTGTGTATGATGTGTCAACTTCCAAAGACTGGACATTTCCAAGAAAAAGGGGAGTAGATGGAGTTAATGTAACCTTCAACCACCAAATGAGGATCTGCAAGTGTAAGCTCTGATCATCCCCTCAATTTCCTACTAAATAGGAGTCTTCACTGATAATTTATGAAGGAAGCAAAGAGGGTCCATGTCATAGAAGAGTCATCAAAAAGGAAAAGTCAAAAATTATTTATATTGTAATTTCGTGGTGGCAGTGTTGAAAGTTATCAGCCACAAGATCAATTGACAAAAAGGTTGAGGTTTTTTGTCCTGCACATTACTGAACTTGAAGAGAAAATCACAGCAATTGAAAAGACTTATCAGTCTATTAGTAACAAAGGTCTAAATTTAACTATAAGCTAAACAAAACCATGTAAATTTGCTTCCAGGTAATATCACTTCACATAGTGTATATGAAGAATTACCTCAGAAATAGATGTTAAGTAGGACATGCTAATAAATGACTTGACTGAATTCAGTCTGAACACTAGATATATGTTCTTACCTGTGAAAGCTCAAAAATCCCTCATAAGACTTGTAGTTCTTTCTTTGCCATTGTAGTAAAAGCATTTTATATTGTTGGGAGAGAAAGAGATGTGGATCCTGAAACGGAAACTGAGGCTACAGAATGGGTAATCTGCATTAAATAAACACCTGGTAATTCTCTGACACTGAAGAAGATATTTCAGACTGACCTCTCACCTCCTCCATGGAAATAATTTAGCTATCCTCACAACAGTAAAATTTGTCACTCCTTAAATCTTGCTATGTCCTTAATTTTTTTCTGCCCTGCTGAGAACCTTGAGCTGGCTCTCTTAGTGTACCAAGTACAGCTTTTCATAGTTGTCTGTCACGTGCATGGCACAGGTCACCCCTAACTGGAAGGTCTACATGGCTACAAAACTCAGAAATCTCTGCAGTAGCCGGTGCTGCCTGGAGAGCAACTTCAGACTCTCCAATGAGAATATAAAATGAAGTCTGAGCTTAAAGCATGGTGAGGTCACTAGACAATATTGTATTACAGGGGAGCATATCAATACACAAAGCACTTTCCTCACTGTGAATATGATTTTCAAACGAAAGTGAAAGATCATTCAGGATATTGATTGTAGAGTAAGATATAAATTCTGTGTAACTGTATACCCTTACTGTATACCCTTACTGTATACAAGTGCCCTCTATTTCTTTCACATTTTTTTCCTCCATTCTCTTTTCTCACTGTGAGAAAGAAGACGTATACAGTTTTCACATTCAAATAATTGTATTTTGATGGAATTTTAACTGCAGATTAAGATTATGAAGATCTTATTCATACAACTACAGGCAGATCTCATGGGTCTATTTTGGCATACTTACAACATAATAGATATCCCTTTCCTTCATCTCCATTTGTTTTTAGTTTATCTTACAGTTTGGTTTTCCTAGTGATAAATGCAGTCTCTCTGACAGGGAGAGACTGGTTTAGTTTTGCTTTAAAATTGGTGACCACAAGTAGTGTTAAGTGAGAAAGGAGTGTCATATTTCAAATGATGACTTAATTTTGGCTTTTTTTCCTGTGTTCAGGAATATCTTTTGCATGGAAATATGTATTAAACCTTCTTTTTCCATCTTCTCTTGTTTTCACATAATTGGAAGTACTCTGTGTTCACTTGAAAGCAGTGCTCTGACAAATTTAAATGTATGTTACTCAGAGAACAATAAGTGATAAGTTTTTTCCTCCAGACTCTCGATCCATAAATTTAATCTTTGGTTAAAATGCTATGCTTTTATCTAGGAGAGTGATGCAAAATAAAACTTTATTTTTTCTTATCTTTTCCTCCTTCTATGATTTTCTCCTTGGAAATATTAACACTATGCTCTTTATTTCTGTAGAGCATAGGTTATTTATCTGTAATAAGCATTAAATATTCTTGAACAGATCTTTATTTGGTGTCATTCTGTAGCTGTGTTGGTTTCATTGGTGCTCTGTCAAGTGTACCCCAGCAGAAGTTACAGAGCACAATATCTTATTATAAGGGCATGCTTAAGAAGTAATAAGCACCTCATCAAATACCCTCAAGGTCTTTTAGAAACATTAACTGAACAAGCTTTATTTTACCAATGTGTGGTAGACAAGCATTATTAGATTCCCTGGCATTTTCTTTGTCAAACGTGTGAAGTTATGTTTATAAACTGTTTCAAGGGAAGGGAACTACTTCTTAGAGAACATGAATATTAAAATGTTGTGTCTTAAAATAGCATTTCTAAAGAAATTGCTGAAGTTAACAGGAAAGTTTGTTTAACTAACTTATCCCAACCTGCACAAACTTCTACCTGACCACCTACCAAATTTCAAAGGTGACAAAAATCTTTTGATGAAGGAGGTTTGCCTAAACATCACAAAGTTTGCAGCCTATTGCTTTTGACATCCTAGATCAAGTTCATTGCATTGACCTAGACCCAGCCAGGGGGAGCAAAGATACAAACCACTGATTGAATGACGAGTTACGTGATTTTTTCTGTGTAAGGCTTGCAAGGTTTTTATAAATATTATTTAAAAGAATGATGTAGAAGATATCTACTTTAATATAAATTGAATAACTAAGGGACGTCTCTGATCTTTATGGCCTTTTCATAAACCAGGTAGGATTAAAAAGTCTTGTATCATGTCTAGAAATACACTACCTACTTAGCAGTTCTTCCACTGTTACCACAAGTCATCATGATAGGAAGTCATATCTCCCAGGTTGCAAGGCCACTTTTATCATCAAATGTGTTTCTTTAGCTACTTTTCAGCTTGCCTTGAAGATCAATATTCTATCTATCTCCCTATCTGTGTCTTCCTATCTAGGTATCATTTCCTCGTGTTCAGTATTTCTTCCTAAATAATCTCCGTTATGTTATCTGTACATGTATATGTTTTTTTATTTATTTTCTCACTCTAAGACTTTGTTGTGCCTAAAACACAAACTAGCCACAAAGTAATCCAGTCGTCTCTAAGGAAATATTGTTAATTTACTAAACAGTCTCCTCTTTGGCCTGTTTCCCCCATTATTCCAATGCTAGCAAATGTACAGTCTTCGTTATTTTCTGTCTTGTTTTCAAACAAAAACCAAAGGTGGTATTTTTTATTTCTCTGTCTTGTCTGTCTTGTTTTTAGTACATACTGATTTTCTATATCTCTCATATACTCTAGTTTCCTCTAGTATAATTTAAAAAATATTTTTATGTTTCTGAATGGATTTTTCATTTTTCCATCTTGATCACTATTTGTCTCAGTTATTCAGTATTGAAAAATGATTATTTTTATCTTTTCTTCATCAGATATATCTCCTTTCCTGTTTCTCATTGTCTTCCTGAAAAATTATGTAATGTCTTCAAATAGCCTATTGCTTTATAACGTGGAACAGTAAAGGCTGTAAAACAGCCTGGCTTGTTTTCTCCCTTAATGGAATGAAATGACTTTGCCCACTGAGATGCTTATGCCTTCTCTTTCACCAAACCATGGCTTTTTTATTGTTTAACTTTGCAATTCAGCTCTAGACATATGAGTATCATTCTCGGTAAAGAAAATTAGCAATTTGGGGCAATCCTGTATTACATTTGGTCAGTGAAACAGACTGAATATATTTTTAGACACTGCTTGTTTATAACCTAATTTTCTCTCATTGCTTTACAGAGGTGACCTTGTTTTAATACCTTCAGCACTTGATGTTATAAAAGTGAAATTCTTTTCAAATCTCGTCTGTTTAATGTGTTCCTGCTCTGAAACAAATGCAAGATAGCATTAACATTCTTCCCACAAAATACCTGCTAATTTGCTTGCAGTGAAGATAGAAAGCTTTTCATTACATATCACAAACTTCATTTATGTGGAATGAGTCACCAGGCCTTCTGAAAAGCCAAATGAGTACCTAATCTCTAATGCTGCCTTCAGCTATAACATCAATCCTCCTTGGTTATACTCATCTTTTATCAGCTATTCAGTTTTTAAAATTTTCCACTCCGTTACAAAATTGTGCCGTTCATCTGTCAAAACAGCTTTGATTTATGTTTTTTTAATATTAAAGCATCAGAGAAAAAGCCCACAGAAGTATACTATTTTATAATTAGAGACAATCAAAGCAGTGTAACGTAAAATGATTAACTCTGTTTTGCACAATTGTTGACATTATTAACTTAATAAAAGTCATACCGCTGATAATAATCTGTGTGATACTCATCATATGTATTATTTTCTGCATTTTTCCCTTCTGCAGAGATCATGCTGAAAGATGTGTACACTGTATACATATACATATATGGTAGATGATATACACAAAATATAAGTGATCTATAAGCTCTGATTTAGCTTATAAATTAATAGAAGCTACCGTCTTTAAGTTTCTGTACAACTGAAAACAGGTGCATGGGACTGTTCAGATGGAAACCCTAAAACCTATGAAAAAATAGTTTAGAGCCGGTAGAGTTAATCGTTAACAATATTTTTGCAAATAGTTTACTGGAGGAATAAAGCAATTTACAGTGACTTGAAATTACTTCCATATTTTGATCCGAGCTCACTCAGTAGTTTCAGCTAAAAAATAGCCACCTGGAAAGGAGGAACACAAAGCTCACTTCTGAAACCAAGAGCTATTTCATTTTTCATGCAGCAAGCTCAAGGCCAGGAGGCTCATCCAAGATGTACAAAACTCAGATTCTGTTCTACTTCCTAAAAGGACTGTAACTTATATTGCCAACTTTTCAAGCAAGTGTCCTACTGGTTAAGAGTCTATAAAAGAAATGAAAGGAAAAGGAAAGGAATTGAAACTCAGTTGTCCAAAACTTGCAACTGTCCTGTACATAAGTATATAAAATCACAGAATCACAAAATCATCGAGGTTGGAAGGCACCACTTGAGATTATCACACACAAAACACAAAATCTGCAGTTATTTTTGGATTACTGAGTAGTTTAAGTTTTTGTATGGATTGGCTGTGAATATCTTACTCTCCACTGTATTAGAGAATGGTGATGGGAAAGCTTCCACACAGGAGATCTCATGCAGATAGATGTCTCCTAAATCCATTTCCCTGTCCATTGACCTACCCAGAGAAAAAAGCATCATCTTCCACCTGATCGATGAGGGCCTTCCCTTCTAATTTTAGCTGGTTTAAAAAAATACAAGTACCTTCCATGAGAACTAAATATTGTTGTTTGATCATAGATGGATCACATATTTATTTCAGTTAAGCTAAATGATATAAACATAACAAGAAAATGCTTGTTTCTGATAGATGTAAACTACTACACCAATTTTTCAGCTGGTTTTCATGTTTAAAAAAATAGCACAACTCTAGGGTTTGCTGGTCTAGAAGAGAAAATAAAAAAGAAGAATTAGTATGTTACTGCAGAATTGAGAGAAAATATTGAGAGAAATAATGATCTTATATAACCACAAAGAAAACACTGAGAGAAAAAAACACGGACAGAAACAACAGTCTTCAAAATTTTGAGCCCTTTGTTTATATGCTTGCTTCCATAATGTCACACATGTGATGTCATGCTTCATTTTATCATTAGCAATGAGTGTCTAATGAGTTACTAGGGTGTATAGTCATATGAATCTCCTGTAGCTTCTTGTAAGAA
This sequence comes from Stercorarius parasiticus, assembly GCA_013396915.1. Classification (NCBI taxonomy): domain Eukaryota; kingdom Metazoa; phylum Chordata; class Aves; order Charadriiformes; family Stercorariidae; genus Stercorarius; species Stercorarius parasiticus. The sequence continues at coordinate 45,189 of VWZL01004583.1, read as the reverse complement.
GGAACAGAGACATATTTGCTAAAAAAACCAAGGTGTCAGAAAGGGCATGTTGCATTCTTTTAGTTAAGACAGAATTCTCTAGCACACAGAGACCACCGAGGGCAGAGCTAATGTAAACTTAGATTTTAGACTATCGTTTTAGATAGTCTAGCTGCCCTCATGCCATGCATGGTGTGAGGAGACAAGTATTGGGAAGGGTCAGACTGAGGAGTTATCTGCCCTCTGTGCTCATACTGTGAGTAGACCCTGGGAGACAGCTGTTACCTCTTAGTTACAGCACAAGTTACAGACATCCTTGGGGTGCTTATTTATGCCAGCCCCAGGTCTTAAGGGTGGGTGGCTAATCAGGGTGTATCTGGCATTCTTGTCAATTTTCTTGTTAAAGGCAAAGAAGATATCTGCCTAGGGCAACAAAGAAGCAGCAGTGAGACAGCCATGATTCTGATGCTATTTTGCCCATGTTTGAGTTTGTTGCTAACAGAGGTGGGAATTTGCAGAGGTTGACAGCCATAATCCATTCTCCGCTTTGGAGCACCTCTTCTGCTGTGTTCCAGCTGCACTCTTGTTCTCTCCCTCTTGGGACAGGACAACAACAGACCCCTCAGCCTGACCCTAAACCTTTATTCTCTTTAAGGATCCTTGTGCTATTCATTTGCCTAGTCTGCATAGAAACAAGCACTTTTCACCAAGTACCTTTTTGGCAAATCACAGATTCTTGGCTTTTAGAAGTCCTCAACTGTCTCTTTGTACACCACAAGAGATGGGAGTCAGCTGGAATGTGTATAATAATGACAATTAGTCAAGCAATTATAAAAAGACTGGGACTTGTAATTTCTTCATCTGTCTGGCACTCAGAATGACTAATGTAACCTTAATGCCTATTGCTACTGTAAACCCTGGCTTGAACTACAAACTGATTGTTTGACTTGTTTACCATGCAACAGATTCAACAATTCTGTAATTCCCTTCACGGAAGTTAACAATTTACTGAAAATTTATGTAAGTTCTTCAGTTCTACATCTAACCAAACCATTAGGCTAACCAAATCATTACACTGTATAGAATATTATTATTATTTGTATAGTAAAATTATTTGAGTAAAGCTTAATCTTCAGCACACAGAATATTCTTTTATTACTATTTTATATTACTATTATTTTGCAATTGTATTCTCTTTGTCCAATTAGAAGAAAAGCAAGAATTTTCTCATAATAATTCACTTGGAAAAAAGCGTATTCAGGAAAATCTGAAGAATTTTCAAGTTCATTTTTAAATACTTAATTGTTTGAGTAAGAAAAAAGCAAACAAAAAGATTCTATTTATAAAGTAAACATTTCCATTTTAAATTTTCAAATTATTTATTAAGAAAATTACTTAGACAATAAGGAAAAAAATGTTAAAATAATAAATTTTTTCATTGTCAGAAAAGAATGTTTAGAGTAGCTCTAAAACAGAAAAAGCTGCAAGAATAAAGATATTCATAAGCATGCATATATGAACAGGTACATATATACATATATACATATATATGTGTGTGTGTGAATTTAACAGTCCAGAAAGTTTGAAAAACTTCACTTATCGTTTTCATATATGCTTTTTCTGTTGCTACTTGTAATATAAAATCTGTAGTTATGAGTTTAAAGCTTGATGTATTACACTAAATTGTATCCCTAGAGGTCACTGTTATTCTAGATGAACCCACATACTAACAGAATTACTGGGCAGTAAAAACATGACCCTTAGAAGTGGAATGTACAAAAATAATTTCTAGATAATTGGGCACAGTGGTAGTTCTACTACACAGGATACTACTTACAGTGTATGCTGTTTCCAAATTACTTGATTACTCTTCAGGTTTAGATAAGGATTTATATTTCAATAGGTAATTAAGCAATTAAATTTCTTAGGTAAACACCACCTTTGGAAAAAATTGGATTTCATTAGAGGAAATTATTATTATTCATATATGTATGCTTAAATTTTAGAGATGAGATAGCAAAACATTTTCTCCTGGTGTTTGCAATTCAAACCACTAAAGATTTTCTTATTCTAATCATAGAGTCATAGAATCATAGAATCATAGAATGGTTTAGGCTGGACAGGACCTTAAAGATCAGCTAGGTCCAATCACCCTGCCATGGGCAGGGGTACCTTCCACTAGACCATGTTGCTCACAGCCCCATCCAGCCTGGCCTTGAACACCTCCAGGGATGGGGCATCCACAACTTCTCTGGGCAACTTGTTCCAGTGCTTCACCATCCTCAAAGTAAAGAATTTCTTATTAATATCTAATCTAAATCTACCCTCTTCCAGTTTAAAACCGTTACCCTTTGTCCTGTTGCTATACTCCCTGATAAAGAGTCCTTCCCCATCCTTCCTCTAGGCCCCCTTTAGGTACTGAAAGGTTGCTATAAGGTCTCCCCGGAGCCTTCTCTTCTCCATGCTGAACAACTCCAACCCTCACAGCCTGTCTTCATAGGAGAGGTGCTCCAACCCTCTGGTCATCTTTGTGTCCCTCCTCTGGACTGTCTCCAACAGGTTCATGTCCATCTTGTGCTGAGGACTCCAGAGCTGTATGCAGTACTCCAGGTTGGGTCTCATGAGAGCAGAATAGAGGAGAAGAATCACCTCCCTCGCCCTGCTGGCCACAATTCTTTCAATTCTTTTGATGCATCCCGGGATGCGGTTGGCTTTCTGGGCTGCAAGCACGCATTGACGGCTCATGTTGAGTTTCTTGTCCACCAGCACCCCCAAGTCCTTCTTCTCAGGGCTGCTCTCAATCCATCCTCCACCCAGCCTGTATTTGTGCTTGGATTTCCATGGCCCAGGTGCAGGACTTTGCACTTGGCCTGGTTGAAATTCATGATGTTTGCCTGGGCCTACCTCTCTGTCTTTCCTATTCTGGTATTTCAGATTAACTTCTCATCCTCTTAAGGAGAATGGTTTATGACTGCATTATCATAGTCTATGATATTAAGTAATTTTGGAGTATTTTTTGAAAGTTCATATATGGTGTTTTACCTGCCTTTGGGAGTGCTTGCTGATGAACTTGCAGCAATTTCATGAAGTGAAGACAAACTCTCCAGTGTGTGTATGTAGTAGTAGCAGTTTGAGGAATGCACGCTATGTATGCTTCACAGACTAATGACATATGTTAAACTACAAGTGACAGAAGAGTCCAAGAGTGAATTGCCAAAGTTTACCTTTCTTAGCTTTTAAAGGATATGCAGACAGTTCCTCTTATTTCTTATTGGTAATAGCCTGTAAGAACACCTTGAGTGAGAAAACGCTTTTTCAAGAGGATTAGCATTTAAAGAGTCTTTATTGACAATCTGAAGCTAAGGAAGAACTACAACTGGTATATTACCCTTTAAAAGTCTTGCTGCTGGTTGCTATTTTTAAACTAATGTTTTGGTAATCAAGAAGATAAAGTGTGTTTTGATTTAAAGACCATAGTCTTCCTATTGTGTCAGTCGACTGCATTAAGATCATTTTGTTTTCAATTATCGTCTTTCATTGAGCACCATTATCACCCATCAGACCCTGAACAAATATCACATTGTCCATCTTCCCAGGCAAGTACTGTAATTACTCAATAACTGCAATATTGATTCTGGAGAGCTGAGTCTTACTGGCTGGCATACCAAGTTGCTTACTAACTCAGAATTGCGGCAGTCAGATAAAGTTGTTTTTAATGTAGTTCCAAGCAAGAAGTCACTGAAATTAAATTTTAAGATTTGTCTCCTTATTTGATGCCTAGGATTGCTAAGATTGTATTCTTTAATCAGATTTTAAATCACATGTGAACTGAAAGCCTCCAGCTTTGTAAAGCTTTGCCGGAGGCCTGCAGTTTTTAATACAAGCAAAGTCATATCAGAGGTTGCACAGCCCCATCTGCAATGTATTACCAAGATGTCATATTGTGAGATGTCAAATCCTTGAAGAGGAATCCTGGAGTAAAACATCACACAGCCATGATCAATACGTAGGCAATGCTTTCAGTTTCTCATTTACAAAGCTGTTTTCTCACTCTTGCCTTGCGGAACTTTCTCCTCTTTGCAATGCTTCCAACGGCAAGTTGACAGCACAAACCACATCATTAAAATGGAAATCAATTTATTCATCACTTGCATGTGGCAGGACAAGGAATCCATTTCTGAAAAGTCTCATTGAGTTCATATACCTTTGCCAAATATTCTCAAGTAAATTAAAAGATCACCACAGAAGGACATCTATGAATCTAGCACTGATGATTAGCCGCAACTGGAAAACTGAAATGCACCCCAGATACAGACTTGGAGACTGCAACTGTCACTAGCAAATCCATGACAGAGGGTATTTAATACAGATCCCATGCCATGTAGAAGCTGCCTTTACAGGATGGATTCCTGTCTAACTTTTATTTCCCTGAACGGGCCATTGAACTGTGGATTGTTAACAGTAAGTAGCACAATACAAGATTTGTATGCAGAAACAATGTGTGGGATAAGAGCCACACAGTGGGACCTATCTGAAATAGTTCCTTTTTAAAAATTGTTGTCTGTTGTCATATAATCTGTGTATAGGGTGAGGTAGCAAAATTCCGTTCTGTTTTGTAAGAAAGCTTCAGCAGTCGATCTGCTGATCACTGATTTAAATGTCAGGTTGCTCTGTTTCAGATTAGTCACTGTTTCTCTTTTTTCTCCTTTCTAGCTCCCCTACAAACTGCTCCCCCTCACAAATTTTTGTTTGTAATCAGTACGCATTTAGAACAGCTGACTCTCAGAACTATTTGGTCTATCCCTTCCCAACATTATTTTTTTTAAAGGCCGTGGCAATGTATTTAGTATGACTATAGCAGCTCTGAATCTGAGAGGAAGTAAATGGACTAGCAAATGCACACTGAAGTGAGCAAGTCAGTACTACAAGCTCAGCCATAATCTTTGTGCAGTATTTTGATTTTCGAACATAAAAAGCAAACTCTGTATCACTGTGCCAGTACAAAACTGATGCAGCACTGATAAAGTCAACCTTGAATCCCTCTCCTGCTTTGGAATATTTTGCATTTGGGTGCTATTACAGAAGCCGCATAACTATGCGGCTTCTGTATATTTTAGTGACATTGTGACATGTTAAGAGATAGGCTTTGGCCACAGCTGTATACCTACGTAATGATGCCTGAGACCTCTTTCTGAGTGGCTATAGCTTATTGAAACCTACTTGGGATAGCTATATTGTATTTTATATTTTCATTCCCAGTGTTTATTACATAATATTTACCATCAGGGAACTAGAATTGCACTTGTACTCTCCCTCTTACTCAACTTGTTTGGATCCCACTGATGTTTTTCAAAGGTTTCTACGGACTTGTATAACTATGTCCTGTGCAGATTTTGCTACTTCTCTAGGTTATGAAGTGTGTGAAATAACTTCAGGCCTAAGGCACAGTCTTGAAAAATTTTTGTATTCTCTGATTTTGATGAAAATTGGTCCATCTCTGTTTTTCCATCTCTATTTTTTCCATCTCTATTTTTTCACAGGCTTTTAGCTCTTCTTAGTTTGAGCAGATTTAGGCTCCATTAGTTTTGTAGAGTAGCAAAAGGTTTAAGACAGTCGCACAGACTTATACAGAGAATTAGTTAAAGCCTGATTCCATAAATGTTAGAACCTTTTACACACCTCTATTAATATTAAAATAAAATAATAACAAAAAAATTGAAATATATGCCATCTTTAAGGGCATTTTATGGAAGAAAATAAGATCTTACAAGTAGTTAATAGTCATGTCCCCAGTGTTTCCAGTTGCATCTTGGAAATCACCCAATGTTTTCTAAGGCTGCTTTTACCATGTCACACTCAGTTACAGTTAGAAAGAAGCTAACTTCTGTGGTTAGAAAAAAGTTACCTCCATAAAAAATCAGATTCAACTTCAGGTCTGAAGAGCACTGAAATAGATTGTAGAACACTTTAAGTAATAGTATCAATAGTGGGGAAATAATTTATAATGGCTGAAAATAAAGGACAAAAGCTGAATTTCCTGTACGTTTCAAAAGGAGCATTTTCCATACGGGAAAATTGTCTTCACAGGACATCTACCACTAGGGAATCTCTATGCTGGAGGAAACTAACACAAGCAGGCTGACACAAGTCATTTACTTTGCATTCAGATGATCAGCATAGGAGAATTATTGAAAGGCATATGAGAAACAGAGGAGGAGCAGATCAAGTTATGCATCAGCTCTTTATGTACTTTCAGACCAGCAAGTTCCACACTGGAGAAGAGAAGAGGTGACATAGATCATGCCTGGAGTACAGATTTGGACCAGCCTGAGCCCAGGCTTGTTGACTGACCTGTTTGCTGTACAGTGGCAATATGAAACCTCTACATTTCAGAACACTCTGGCTTGCAATCTTGACAAGCCCTCTTCTAGAAAAGTCAGAGCTCCCTCCACTATCAATGTGAACTCAATGGTGAGTTACACCCAGGAAGGATAGAAAGTTATTGCCTACTATCTCTTAGTATTAATTACCACTTCACAGCTGAGCGTTGGCTGGACTGATCTTCCTTTGCTGTCCTGGAAAGCAGCAGCTATGAGCTCCATCTCCCAGCAGAGACTAATGTGGCCACCTGGAGACAAGGAAAGGAAGACTAATGTCAGATTTTGTCTTTACTCTTAGCTAAGAAAATGCTATTAAGGGCACTTTTCCCAAAGTAGAGTGGAGGTTCACCATGTGAGTTATCTCTTCAGTGCTTAGCTTGGAATAGCTAACAGCCTAGAGCTTTTCTCCCCTTTAAAACCAAAGGAAAGGGCCATGTTTTTTTTTTCACTTTAAACCGGGAAGAGGTGGTGTTATATTCTGCTTTCTAGTGAGAGCAAAAGCATCATTTCTGTGCTCTGCTCTGCTCTGCTCCACCAGTGCCAAAAGTGAAACAGTTGAGCATAACAGTAGTAAACTGTTCAGGTATGAAGTGGCCTCTTAACTTTATGTGTTAGTTCCTCCCACATTCTGCCCCTAACAGTAGCTAAAAAGACGTTAGACCTGAGTTCAGGAACTAGTCTGAACAATGATTATCAGTAGTGCTGCACAAGTTTAATGTTTGCTTTTATATTTATGACATGCACGCCTAAGTATACTCTAGTTTGGACGAAGTAGCAGTAGACTCAGATGACCGGTCCCAAGGCCCTGTTGTGTAATATGGATGTAGGCAGAGAAATAAACCGCATTATTCAGGTCAAGTCTATTAAACCTTTTGCTGCTGCTTCACTTCAATTATTTTTAACTTCTTGGTTGCTTTTCTGTACATTCAGTACATAGTAAGGCAGTGTGTGACGGTGTGCAACTTTTCAGAGGGTTAACATAGTGCCACTTTTGGGGTAAATTACTGGATTTGTATATCATCAGCAAAAAAGTAAGATATATTACTCCAGTTGAATTTCTGCTTGACCTCTGCAGGCAGTCTAGCTCCTAGCAGCATCTGAGCTTTTCTTCTTTCTAGCAGAAGCTAGATAAGATGGTCACTGATGAAAAGTGTTGATAATAATTTTTGTAGGAGCCAGTGGAGTCTGACTCCCAAGATCCTGAACTGAGTAAATCCTGAAACATATTGTCAGCAACCAGTCAGGTGCAAATCTGCAAACTCTAGTTTAGAGGTTCCACTGAGTGCAAAACTTATCAAGATGAAGTAGTCATCATCTCTCACAAGTAAAACATCTTCTCTGGAGTTCAGGAGGAGCTTCAAAACCAGGAAGAACTGGAATCCCCTTCCTGCCACAGACAATGACTTCTAGCTCCCACTGCGTTCTAGTTCAGCAGGCGCTGGGAGGAAAGCAAAATGTTCCAATCAGCCTAAGAGTGAATGGTTCTCAGCTCCTGCTGAGCTGAGAACCTTATAAACATGATTTTTTTTCCCTTCCATTTAGGTGATGGTAGAATTCTGTAGTGTACTGAAAGCTTACACAAACTCCTGCTGAAATCAAAAGAAATATTTCAAGCTGCTTCAAAAGTCAGTGTTTCAGGTCATACACCTGGGTTAAATTAGATTGTGCTTTAAAGCCCCTCTAGAAGATAATGATATTATTTTTTCTTTCTTTTTATCTAAGGGTATCACTTTATAGTTGAAAGTGACAAGATTGGAAGTTACAAACCTCAAAACCAACCTCAACTGCTTGGAAAAAAATTCATACAAGAAAAGAGTTGTGTTTCTAATGTTTCATCTGATGTTCACAAAGAAATTCAAAGTTGAAGGATTGTTTTCCATTCAATGTATTTTAAATCAAGACTAAGGGCATCAGATAGGCTAGTGTGAGATGAGAATAAGACAGCAAACCATTCAGTACATAATAGGACAGAGAACTAATCTGGTGCCCATGTAAAATGATTTTGTTTCAGTTCTTTGTAGCAGTCTATATGTTAACTCTACCTTTTACTTTTTATCATATGATTTAATTGGTTTTCTGGAAATGTTTTCCAGGGTATTTTTGTTGTTTGTTTTAATTCCTGCATTCATTAACTGACTGTGAATGTTGTTTTTGGCTTGCTGCCTCTTTCCTGCCTTGGGGAGTATTTCTCGGTGGCTAACAGTAGGTGCTGAGTCCTGAAGTGTCGATTCAGAGCAGTGGAGACAGGTGGGCCGTCAGCAGGAGTAGTAAAGTGTTATGCCACCGTAAATACAAAACAGTGACAACCCACAGAAACAATCTATTTTTCCTTTCAAACTTCAGGCATAACAGCTCCTAAAGTCTAAAATCCAGATTCACGAAGGAAAAAACCCACCGTTGTTTAGAAATCAGTTTCTTATTTTAAGAATTTTTCTCCTGTTATAGTATGTAGGTGTATATGTAGGAACAGTTTAAAGGCAAGAGAATATGGTAAGTCACATGGATATTCAAATGGCTGCATTTGGAGAACAGCTTTTCACCTCCTTCCCCCCCTCCCCCCCCACTTGGAGAAAATTGCAGATGAGGTAATGTTTCTCCTTGAGTAAACAGACAGAGATTTAACAATATTTTAGATGATAACCTGGACAGGAAGAACAAACACACAGGTTATTGTTATTATTAGCAATATTACTAATATTGTGCTATTATTTGGGTTTGTCAGTTTTGAAGGCTGGAATTGTTCTAAATGAGCTCTCTCTTCTTCCTCTCCCTTTCTCCTAATATTCACATAAACATGCATACATTACTTAATTATCACCAATGCTGAAAGAGAGAAAAAAGAAATACTTCTAGCCTGCTGGAGAAAAGAGTTTTGTTTTCTTTTTTCTTTAACGGAATGATTAAAGACATCTGTAATATTTCCGGTATCTTTAACAATATCAAACTGATTGTACATTCTAAATCTTAGAACATGTCCATACTTGGGACCCTATGATTTTAGTGAATGGATAGAATTTCTTGGCTTTCAAGGTGCTGATAAACCATTGGAATGCTGGTGAGAGGAAGATGGAGGGGTCACTACAGGTTTTGTTACTGAAAGCAGGAAAAGATTGCTTTTTCACACTCAAAAGTGCACTCCCGTGTTTATAAGTGTTCAGGTTCCCTTGCTAAGGCAATAGAGTGACAGCTTTTGCTGTTCACTGAGACACACTTTTCTATGTTCAAAGTGCACAAAGGAAAAGAAAATCACTTGTACTTAACGTTTTCATAGAGCTCCTAATCTCCTAGTCTTGGCTGGGGTATCTAAGCAATTACAAGCTACCCATAAATAAAGCAACAGCAAACAGGTAGCACTGTAGCACCATCTAAATAGGCAGTGCCATTCACAGATGAAAAAGAGAAGCAATACCTGAGTCACACCATGGGTGAGATACTTGCATTTTATCAGCTTTTTGCCTTGTGCTTGTTATGGTCATTTCCATTTCTTAGAAACACTGGAAAAACCACTACACTGTCTTTTTCACAAAAAGAAATGCAAAACTCTTTCTGAAAAAGACTGTTCTGTCAAGTGAAATTAAGAGCAAGGGATGTATCAGTGGTTTTATTTAATAAACACAATATGAAAAACTTCATCAAAAAGAGTAATAAAATGTGACACTAAAAATCCATAGCTATTTTTCTTCTTACTTTTGAATATTTATGGCAGCTTGCATCTGAAGATCTTTGTCAGTTATGATGCTGCTTCTCAAATAGTAAATCAGGAAGTTCTTCTTCCATATCTTATCTACTTGAACCCATTTATCACATGAAGTTAAAATTCACGGTTAGAATGCAACAATAATTCTAACAATGGACCATTACATATCAAGGGAGTTTTATTACTTAGCAGGACCAAAGCAAGAAAAGGATCATTTATTAACAGTGACACGTTCCTTGTACATTCAAAGTAATACATATAAGAATAAATAGATATTCAGCTATAGGATATTAGAACCTGTACTTTATTAATTGAAGCCTGGTTTCTGCTAAACACGTTTCTTTGTTGTTGGTTTTTTTTTTGTTTTTTTTTTTTTTTTAATTTTGTTTCCCTTACATTTTTGTTGTTTCTAATTAATACTCATTCCCCAATTTAAATATTTTTAAAAAGGCAAAAAAATCATTATTCTGCCTGGTGCCTGAAGTGTTAGAACCTTGGGATACATAAATACAAGAGCTTAACTATTTCATGTTCTGGTTGATGCTGAACTCAGCATTATTGTGTATGAGCACTTAGTTCCATAATACAATATTTCATCGACTTCTAGAAAATAACTGTAAATGCACGAAGAGTTGTTATAAAATACTGCTGTTCTGTTAAACCACTACTCCATCCTGTTGCAGAAGTGGCATTTCATTGAAGGGCTAAGTGATTCTGAAATACTGATTGAGTAGATACAGTTCCTAAAGTGTTTTTTGAACACCTTTAGAGTACTTTGTGAGGTGATACATATAAATACAAGCTCATCTACTGCTATTAGTCTCAGAGAAAATGCTAAGTTATGCGTAACTTCTTCAGTAGAATGCATAGGCTTTCAATTTTTAAGTTTCTTAGGTAATTTTGCAATAGTAATCAAAGAATATCTGAAGTGCAGTGAAATATCTCATGTATTGAGTCTTGATCAGAAAGCATAAGCTCCAAATTTAGTAAATCTTTCAGTTATTCAGACATCTTAGTACAAACAAAAAACCAATCTGATTGCCAGAAGATCATACCATAATAAGTCTGAGGGAATTTTGTCACGTAAGATTTACACAAGTGTTAAATTGGCCTTTGTGCAACAAATCTGGCTCTGCCTCTCATTTGCACATTCTTGTATTTGAATGCATTGATTATTGTAGCAGGTTTTCAAACTATAAGCTGTTTATAAAATGATTAGAATTGATTATTTGTTTTTTTTTCTTTTAGCTATAAAATATGATCTGATAAAAAAAACCGCAAAATAGATTTGTTTGGCTTCTGAAAACTAGTAGCTGCCTTTTAAAAAATTATGTTATTGAAAACCATTTTAAGCTCACATCATGGCTACTTTAAATAAACCTTATTGGGCTACATGCAAAGTTTATGCCAATTTACCCTTGCTGGTTTATTCTGAAATCAATGTGTTAGAAATAGTCATAAACACATTTTTCCTTTGCATTTATTAGAGCTGCTATATATTTCAAACCCATTCCAAGATAATTGCTTTTCTGCATTGCAAAAATGCTTAAGAATTTAGTGGGGCGGGATGGGAAGGAGGTTGCTACAAAATGATTCAATTTATATGGTGGCTAAAAGAATTACGATCAATGGTTAGTGATATTGGTTAGCCATACCAATTTGTACAACACGTTGCAAGATCAGGATGTAGATATATGCTGTAAGGATTCAAAGAACAAAAGACATCGGGTGTGCACACATGGAGAGATCACTTCTGTTAAACCTTGCCTCGTCTTGGGTTCTAGAAAGATCTGGATGAATCTATTGGCTCTCAATTTACAAACATCAAAACTAGAAATAAGAAAAAACATTATTTTTATACTGTTACTATTGCAAATAAAACTTGCTTGTAACAGACCATTTTATATTCATAGAAATATAACAATTAGATTACTATAACCAGCAACCATAATTTAACGTATGAAATTTTAATAACTTCACAGTAAATAGAGCTCCATACTGCATATAAACCCACCAGTTTTTAATTGAGTGCAGTTCCTATTCTGTTTTTCTTGTTACTGATAAATCTTTTGAGGAAGGTTTCAGCACATGAAAATGTTTTTGACATTTATTTTAAGATCCATCCAAAATTCTAGTATGGCTTCTTTAAATATGGAAATCTAACTGTAGCTCAAGACCACAAGATAACAAATGATGAGAAGAGCTTAAGTAGCACAAATATGCATCTATGTTATTTGAAAACTGAATAATATAAATATAAATATACCTGTTTTCCTTAAAATAAAATTCTTTATTGAGTGTGAGCCATTATTAAAACATTGAGCAGGTGTATGAAATACATGAGAATATGAGACAGATTTGAAATCTAATAGAGAATTAAAATGTGAGTGATTTAAGCCGTATTCCATATTAAACATACTGTAAACTGAGTTTATTAAAAAATCAGAAGCATATTTTTAAGCTGAGGGAAGTTATTGTTATAACAAATATGTATCTGTATAACAAGTATGTGCATTTATACATGTTTATACAAATACATATATGTATATGTATTTGTTTTATGTAAATATATTCTAACAAATATATATGTATACTTATCGGAACTGAAATTGGAGCTGCAAAAGTACGTCCATACATAAAAGTTCAGGCTTTCCCTATTTTTCCCACAGCAAACAGAACAAGTGGCAAAAGTATATGATTTTTTTCAGAAAAAAAGGAGTTTTCTGAAAACCTTTATTTAATGAATCACAGAATGGTAGGAATTGAAAGGGAGCTTTGGAGTTCATCTAGTCTAAGCCCCCTGCCAAAGCAGGTTCACCTAGACCAGATTGGACAGGAATGCATCCAGGCAGGTTTTAAATGTCTTCAGAGGAGGAGACTCCACAACCTTTCTGGGCAGCCTGTCCCAGTGCTCTAGCACTCCAAAGTAAAGAAGTTTTTCCTCATGCTCAGATGGAATTTCCTGTGTTTCAGTTTGCGTGCATTGCCCCTTGTCCTGTTGCTGGGCACCACTGAAAGGAATCTGGCCCCATCCTCTTGACATCCACCATTTAGATATTTATAAGCATTGATAAGATCCTCTCTCAGTCTTCACTTCTCTTCTCTGGGCTATAAAAAAACCCAGGTCTCTCAGCCTTTCCTCATAAGAGAGGTGCTCCAGTCCCTGGATCTTCTTTGTAGCCCTCTGTTGGACTGTCTCCAGTAGTTCCCTGTCTTTCTTGAAGTGGGGAGCCCAGAATTGGATAGAGTACCCCAGATGTGGCCTCACCAGGGCAGAGTAGAGGGGGAGGATGACCTCCCTCGACCTGCTGGCCATGCTCTTTTTAATGCACCCCAGGAGACCATTGGCCTTCTTGGCCACAAGGAAACATTGCTGCCTCGTGGTCAACTTGTTGTCCACCAGGACTCCCGGGTCCCTCTCTGCAGAGCTGCTTCCAGCAGGTCAGCCCCTAACCTGTACTGGTGTATGGGGTTATTCCTACCTAGGTGTACGACCCTACACTTGCCCTGGTTGAATTTCATTAGGTTCCTCCCTGCCCAACTCTCCAGCCTGTCCAGGTCTCTCTGAATGGCAGCACAGCCTTCTGGTGTGTCAGCCACCACTCCCAGTTTTGTGTCATCAGCAAACTTGCTGAGAGTGCACTTTGTCCTCTCATCCAGGTCATTGATGAATATATTGAACAAGACCAGACCCAGTACTGACCCCTGGGGAACACCGCTAGTTACAGGCCTCCAACTGTACTCTGCACCGCTGATCACAACCCTCTGAGCTCTGCCATTCAGCCAGTTCTCAATCCACCTCACTGCCCACTCATCTAACCCGCACTTCCTAAGCTTACCTATGAGGATGTTCTGGGAGACAGTGTCAAAAGCCTTGCTGAAGTCAAGGTAAACAACCTCTACTGCTCTCCCTTCACCTACCCAGCCAGTGATGACATCACAGAAGGCTATCAGATTGGTCAAACATGATTTCCTCTTGGTGAACCCATGTTGACCACTCCTGATGACCTTCTTTTCCTCTACATGCTTAGAGACAACATCCAGAAGGAGCTGTTCCATCACCTTTCCGGGGATGGAGGTGAGGCTGACTGGCCTGTAGTTTCATGAGTCCTCCTTCTTGCCCTTTTTGAAGACTGGTGTGACGTTAGTTTTCCTCAGTCCTCGGGCACCTCTCCTGTTCTCCATGACCTTTCAAAGATGATGGAGAGCAGCTTCATAACAACAACTGCCAGTTCCCTCAGCATTCATGGATGCATCCCATGGATTGTGCCCATGGATTTGTGAGTCTTGAGTTTGATCAAATGATCTCTAACCCAATCATCCTAGACCAAGGGAAAGTCTTCCTTTCTCCAGACACTCTGTCTTACCTCTAGGGTCTGGGGTTCCTGAGGGCTGGCCTTAGCAGTAAAGACTGAAGCAAAGAAGGTATTCAGTAACTCCGCCTTCTCTGCATCTTCTGCCACCACCTCATTCAGCAGAAGGCCCACATTTTCCCTAGTCTTCCTTTTGCTACTGACGTACTTGAAGAAGCCCTTATTATTCTTGACATCCCTTACCAGGTTTAATTCCAAGCAGGCCTTAGCCTTCCTTGTTTCATCCCTGCATACACTGACAATGTTCAAACGTTCAAAATTCCTCCCAAGTAGCCAGTCCTTTTTTCCACATTCTGTAAACTTCCTTCTTCTATTTGAGTTTTCACAGAATCTCCATGCTCATCCATGCAGGTCTCCTGCCTTCTTTGCTTGATTTCTTACTCAGAGGGATGCACTGATCTTGAGCAGGAGCAGGAGCATGTGCAAAGAAAAGCAACGAAATTGGTGAAGGGTCTAGAGCACAAGTCTCATGAGGAGTGTCTGAGGGAACTGAGGGATTGTTTAGTCTGCAGAAAAGATAGGAGGCTGAGGGGAGACCTTATCATTGTCTACAGCTACCTGAAAGGAGGTTTTAGTGAGGTGGGGGTTGGTCTCTTCTCCCAAGTAACAAGTGATAGGACAAGAGGAAATGGCCTCAAATTGCCCTAGGGCAGGTTTATGTTGGATACTAGGACTGAAAGGGTTGTCAAGCATTGGAACAGGTTGCCCAGTGGGGTGGTTGAGTTACCATCCCTGGGGGTATTTAAAAGACGTGAAGACATGGTGCTTAGGGACATGCTTTAGTGGTGGACTTGGCAGTCTTATGTTAACAGCTGGACTTGATGATCTTAAAGGTCTTTTCCAACATAAACAATTCTATGATTCTATAACCTTTGTTCAGGATACCCTGGATTCCCTGCAGGTTGAGAGTAGCTTTACTGTTCTTTCTCACTCTGAATTTTTAATACACTACAGAAAACAATTGGATTAAAAATACAACATCGTGTTTCCAAGTTTTCTCAGTATTTTAATCTTTATTTTATGTTACTATTTACTAAAAAGAAAGGAGCATTCCAATTATTTTTCTGGGTTTTTTAAGCCTCGATTTGCCTTTCATCTTAGATTCATTCAACTTTTCTTTCCTTCAATTTGTTACATGTGGCTGGAGATAATCTTTCATCAAGACCCACTCTCTTGTCTGGGTAAAAAAAAATTTCTCTCCCTGAAAAGTTAGTAGAATTATTGCTGTAGAAGCAAGTTGTACAAGATTCTGGGCACTACATTTCTCATTGTGAGAATCTATATTGTATTTTTAGCATGGGCCTCTATTAAAACTTGACATTAACAAAAATTGCACTTAAAAAAAACCCTAAGCCTACACATATCACAGAATCACAGAACAGTTGAGGTTGGAAGGGAGTTCTAGAGGTCATCTGGTTCAACTCCACTGCTCAAGCAAAGCCACCTGGGCCCAGCTGCCCAGGCCTGTGTCCAGATAGCTTTTAAATACCTTTCCTCAGTGCAGGACTTCTCACTTTTTCTTTTTGAAGTTTATGAGATTCCTGTCTGCCTTATTCTCCCACAGGCAACACCTCTGAGTGCTGCTTTTTGCTCAAGAAAGCTGTAATCATGGCAGCTCTACAGACTGAACTCCTCTGATTATTCACAGGACATGAAAAGAACATGCACAAATTTACAATACCCTGAAACAATCACAAAGTGCCAAGGGCTTTTGAAGAGAAGGCACAGGGCTCTATCGACCACATACTATGGTATCTATTTCGCAAGTGGTTTGACAGCAATTCAGTGTTCCCACCATAAGCCAATATATAAAATCTGATTATTGTTAATTTTTCATCTTCACTCAGTCCTGTGCTGTTTGCTGGACAAAATGACAAATTCCTGATGGATTATGAGCTTATGAGAGCTGCACTGTTTTTTTTCTTGTTATGCTTGGTTGTTTTTCATTGGGTTTTGTTTTGTTTTGTTTTTTTAAATACATAGGAATTCATTAGAAGTCTAGTCTAACCTGTTTCACATACAAGTCCCCTAATTACCACTAAACACCTGACATATCAGAAGATCTTAGAAGAATGTTTCTGAAAATATTCTGAAGTTACTTGTTTCCCTGTAAATGAAAATTCACTTCAGATTTTTTTATGTATCTGATTTCTTACTTCATTAAGCTATCTTTTAACGTTCACTAAGAAATTGTGTCTGAAACTTAGTATAATACTGGAGACAAACTCCAGTGGCCCTTCCTTAGTTTTGGGAATAGACTTTAATGAGAATTTTATAAAATGAATTTTACATATAGACTGTAAAATTTGGTCCAAGGGTCTTAAAATTCCTTTGATGGATTGAAAATTTCATGCTATGAGGGTGGAATCTATTGAGTAAAAAATATTCTTCCTCACAAAAAGCAACAGCACTGAGAAGTTCCAGGGAAATACATTAAACACCGTTCCTAGCAATTTACAAATACACATATACACACATCCCCAAAAGCATGCAATTACAGAAAATTTAGTTGAAAGATGCTAAAATGTAAAAAATGTAACATAGAAAATACCAAAATTAGTATCAATTGTGTAGCCTGAGGTAGACTCCCTTGAGTGCATGGATGATGATGATGCCATCTTTAATTACATAACCACATGCAATTTTGTTCCTATTTTCCCCTATTTTTAAAAATAGTTGCAAAACTGTTATTTTGTTCTTGTATCTCACTCTCAAACGAGCTGAACTGCTGTTGTTGGAGAAGACCTTCAAGAACTTGGTCTCAGACAGAATCAGATGTTGTTCCAAACAATAAACATTTGGTAAAATTACAAACCATTGAAACCATAAGAAATATTGGACATCTTTTGGTAATAATGTAGGACTGGAATTTTATATCTGGTCCTCACCTGTGGAACTGTAGATGGTGCCCTGACCTTAGGCTGTCCTCCTTCCTGGTACAGTCAGGTAGGGAGCAGATGTAAGAGGATATACCCTTGCTTTTACCCAGTCACTGTATTAAGAAAAAGTTGGTGCAGAGGGTTGATGTAATTTGCTGTGGATACTGGTGAAAAGGGACTGGGACTCATAGAAGGGAGCTCTGCTCCTGGACTGCTTTGGCTTATGTGTTAACCTCTTTTTCTGAGCTGTGCCTAAAAGTACAAACTGGTACAGTGAGTATAGCATATCTGAAGAAAATGATTGCCAAGAAGTCTGAAGTGATGGACAGTTTTACTGTACATATCAAAACTGTCTTGAGTTTCCAGCTACAAAAATTTGAATTCAGCTCTTGGGGGGATGGAACAGTATATTTTAAAATTTAATTTGCACAGCCTAGAAATATGTAGGACCTATATAATACTGTGTCTGATCTGAGAAAATCTGTTCCTTTTGTGACAGAAGCATACTGCTGCATTCAATCATACTTGAACCTGAAGATCTAGGACAGCCTTAACAGAAAAAAAGCAAAAGAGAAACATGACACAAGGTCAATTTTGACAGCTTAAAACCATGGTATCTGAAAAACCGATGGGATCATATGATTTCTCAGAACATACAATGGATTATAGGAGAATACAGCCTGCAGGCACTCTCTTTGGATACATGCCCAAGACAGACAACAGCATATGCTCAAGTACAGGGACATCAGCGTAATGGAATATAAAATAGCTGTGTGCTTATCATGAGATGTGGGAAGGCAGCCAGGAGCCTGTAATCCCTAGAGGTATTTCTAGGGGCTGGTGTTTGATACTAGGTGTTTGGTACTGGGTGATACTGGTGTTTGGTACTAAGTGTCCATATGTCATGTTCATATGGAATAGAATACACAGTACTAGCAACCAGAGGAGTGTCAGATCACTGTCAAGGAGCAAGCACTCCTGTCACCAGTAAACAATGAAAGATGTTAAGGACTAACAAATCTTCATGATGGATCAGCACAAAATGACTTAGGACCGGTGATTGTGCAATTGTTATTCATTCAAGGAAATGTTCAGTGCCTAATGGCCCTCAAACATCTACATCCTCCTGTGCGTTGCATTTGTTGATGTTAGTTGTCTGATTGTGTAGGATGGAAAAACTAATTTTTTTTAAGACACACTGAGCCTTTTACTTCGTATTTTAATTCCTTCTAGGTGTAATTCTTTTCTCAGCAGAAACATGAGAATGTCTGTAAGAGAAAAATATTGATGGATATTCTTTTCATTTTTGGACTCATAAGGAACAGTATTTTAGCCAAAGAGCATAACTGGTCTCTTCCTCTTGCACTCAAACACATAAAAGCTAGGGTTAATAAAGCAACGCATTTGTATGCTCAAAAGGACAGAATTACAAAAGGATTCAAACAACACCTACAGCAAAATCCAGAGCTGAAGTTCTGCATCTGGTACAAGGGTGAAGCTATGTGTCTGAGAGAGGGTTTCTCCACGATCAGTAACCAGAAAAGAGAATCATCAGCACTTTGCTACAAATTCTCATGTAAGGACTGTTTCTTAGCTCTGTCTAAAACTCAATATCTGCACTATGGGAGAATGTCTCCTTCTGTTTGAGAATTGAAAGAACATTTAGTTGCTTGTCTGTGCTTCACTGCACTACTCTTTGAACGTCCCACAGATTTTGTAGTTCAGAGGAGGAAGCAGTCAGGCATGGATTTGAAGATTTCAGCCATTCAAATGGGATGTAGACTTGGTCTTGAATCTAGGATTCTGAACCAAGTTTACAATATACTGTCAACGTACCTGCTGTCCACAAGCCACCGGTTGTACAAAGAGCCTAAAATCTCCCTAGTAGGGGATAAAACCTTCTTTTGGGGATGACAGCCCATATGTATGCTTTGAGTAACCCAAATTCAGTTACTCAGTGGTGTGATACAAATTCACATTTCCCACCTCACCTAACAAGATCTTTAGCTACAAGAACTGCTAAGAAGCTCTGCAGGATGTACTCTTAACCCAATCTGTTAAAGTGCTCTACTTGTGTGGCATAATTAAAAAGGCTTGTGAGCCTGTCTCTCAAGCCAAACAAAAGCTTGGAGTGCTTATCTGGAATTCTCTTCACGCTATAGAGCTAGTGATCTCTGAACTAGAAAGGTAAAAATATACATAAAGAACTGTTCTTGCTGTTTCTATTTTCCTTGAATATTTCCTATGATTGCCTTTACTTAGCTGAAAATAACTGATCTTTTTTGTTACTATTATCAATGAATGTATTGTTTGCTATGTGCATTCAATGAGTTCAACAATACAGCAAGGTGAACAGAATTCAGACTCATTTTTAGGTAACTGTTATGAAATTCAAGATGATGGGAAAAAAAAAGTTAATATAAAAGTTATCAATTGTCAGGGTTAAAGGAATACACTAACAAAAAGAGAAGTTTTGCTTCCCCTGCTACACTGGACCCCTTTCCTACTGCTTAGCAACGGATAAGATGCCACTTATTTTCAGACAGGAAACAGAAACAGCAAGAAAGCTGCACACAAAGCTGGTATCACTGCAAGCGTCCTGTACAGCTCATTGGTGCACAGAGACTTGGCCTATAATGAAGCCATTTGCATTCACATGCAGGCCTGGCTGTGTGGACATCAGTCCAGACTCTGGGAGCTGTTGTTTCACTGAGTCAAAAGAAATTTGCACATGAAAGCCACATCCGCATTATTTAACTCTGCAGCTCACTCAGCATTGCCTTCCTTTTAGACCAAATAAAATCTAAACCTATGATTAAATCTTCAAAAGATTTATTTTGTTTCTTGTGGATATCTGCTAGACTTGACAAGTGGTGAACTTACTCTGCGCAAATATAATTTGAGGTGTTACTTACCCATTCTCCATTTCTGAATCTCGTCTTCCTTAGTATAGAACCACATAACTGCAGAATTTCCTCAAATCTCCCCAGCCAGCTTTTCTGCCATTTGGCAATGTGAAGGCATTCATCTTTTCAATATCTCCATGCCTTTCCAATTTAATTGCAAACTTTATTCTCATGTGCAACCAGGAATTAAAGGAACAGGCATGCCTGGTGTTAAATATTGATTGCATTAGATTGAAAAATACTGCAAAATGTGTCACTATCAGATTGGTAATCCAAAATAAAAACTTATACTAGAAGTTAACTGGACCATAACGTACCTAAGGCTAATTATCCATATAGTCAATTCTTTTGCCATCAACACACATGTACAAAGCAACATTTGTGTCTTCCTAGTTGCAAAAATGTTTTAGTGATTCTCCATAGATCCTGACACTGATACACTGCACTTGATGTGGAGGTCAGCTAGTGACCTCCTTGGTACTTGCCAACATTGCATTGCTGATGTAAATTTATTTTCTCTCTCTCTCAAATAAAAAAAATAAATAAATAAAGCAGCAGAAAAACCCTTAGTGTTTGTAATGTCTGGGGAATGCATCATATTACTGAATTTAGTCACAAAGTCTTTGGTTTATTCACAGGACAGCTACAGCCCCAGTACTGACAGTGGAAATTCCTCTGTAGTATCCTGTTAATGCACTTCAATCCTGACCTGAAAGAACCTTTATGGCTGACAGGATAGTTTAATTTTCATGCCCATTCAATCTTTGGCCTCTGTGCTAAGACTGCCAACAGGGGTGCAAATTAACACCAATTATTCTGATGTTTTATGTACTGGGCTGAAAGCACCAACTCATTTTACACAGGCCATCAACCAGCTGTCAGATGTTAATGACTTTTGGTTACTTCTGACCTGCTCCAGATTCATCTGAGTAGCTCAGAGTTGAAAGGGTCTCTATTTCATTAATAAGAAGCTGACCTGTACAACCCTCTTATCATTCCCTTTCACAAATTCAAGCGTGTTTATTTTCACATTAAATAATAACAAAGGGCCAAAGCCCAGACTGTTGCAAACTCAGTGGATTTATGCCAGGTTAGAATTTAACCTATTCATGTCAGTTGCATTGGGCATGGACAGCAACAAATGTCCCTCAAAGCTGATCAAATAGAGGACTATATATGTGTATGTATTCAGAAATATTTTATTCTGAGCATTTGTCATTTAAAAACCACAAATAGTGTAAGAACTGATGATTATGCCACTATTTCTGAGGATGGAGAATAATAAAGGCATTTCTTAGCAAATAATTTATTTGACATTCACTACAGAAATTATTTGTTTATGATATTATTTGCTAACAATGCTCAATCAGCCCTACGTTGTGTGGATATATCTTTCCCGTAGCTTAGGGTACAGGTGGCTTCAAGATGCTCTTACCTTGTAACTACTGTTAGTGAGGATGAGCTGTTTCCAGAATAGATTCTGAAGAAGCTGATAGAAGTGCAGTTTTGTGGGCCATCATTTCTGAGATTTATTTCCTTCAGTTATGTATCAGAGGCTGACTTTTGCTGTCTGCAAACTTAGTCATCTGCTAAGGTTATAATACCTGTTGAGCATAGTGTTAAGGTATGGGAATGGCCAGTGACAGTACAGAACGTACATCACTGCATGGTGTTCTGCCATATAAGGGTCAAGGTAAAAAGAGAAGATGAATGAGATTCCTAAAGCCACCGTACATTCACTTGGGACTTATCTTCAAAATATTCTATTATTTTAAGATTTTAGGAAGGTAAGCAATGTGTGCAGTGATAATTATGACTTAAGACCTAGTTGAAGGTAGTTGAGAGAAAATGGCCAACCTCAGTGACTGGATGTACTGTCTTTAAGTATGAAAAGGAGCTTAATCTGTTTGGCATATCTATAGTTGAGAACTGGAGAAACAGGAGCTTAAATTGAAAAGAGGGTTAGGTTAGACTTCAGAAACCCCTCAGGAGGCATTTTTAAAAACACACTAAAAAGGCTGTATATCAGCCTTACAATATTACCTGTCTACAGAAAATGTTTTACATCAGGTTAGGTAACACGGCTCTTTAAGCCCATATTCTAACTTAAATTTAGTCCCTAGGGAAGATAACCTCATAGAGCAAATAGGATTTGTCTCTAAATTTGAGGTGGTGCCTGCAGCTTTCATGAACTTCGTGAGTTGACTATGTGTCAGTCTGTCATATGAGTTGTGACTACTGCCTCTTTCAAAATTACCCAGAAAATCACAGTGGTTAGCATATTAGTAGTAACGTGTTACTACATAGATCTCGGCTGAAGGGACACCCATTGGGATGAAAACTTTTTAAACATTTTGACGCTTCATCTTATGTACATCTTTGGGAAGAAAGCCTTAGAGTGATGATGTTCGTATCCCACCCCACAAGGAAGACAGTCCAAAACACTGAAGAATGACACTAGAAATGGATGAATGTGCTTCAGATTCCATGTGGTAAATTTACTTAGCCCTAATGCAGTATCTGCAGTAACTACAGGACATGTTTGAAAGCAAATACTTACGTCTTTTAACTGCTTAATTTAGGTTCTATTAAATCAGGCATGGTAGGCAAAATAATTACCATTGGATTATTGAAATCTTTTTTATTGAAGTTCAACTACTCAATAGATGATAATTAAGTTTTTGTGAAACAAGAAATAATAATATTGTAACAGTTTTTATGTATACAAACCCCCCTGCACTGCATCAAAGCACTTATGGCTGCCCAAGAAGAGAGCATACAATTTTGCAGTGTATGGAAATCAAGAAAGGAAATCTGAAATAAAAATTAACCACTGTGTTTCTGACATTAAGCTGTGCTCTGTTCTCTTCACTCCTTCCTTTTTTGTTCTATGGCTTTTTAAGATTTTGAGGAAAGCATTATAAGAAAAATATAATTCCTGGTGAGGTACTAGAATATGGTACTAGAATATATTTGTAGAATTTATGGTATGACTGGTAGTACTCTTGCCAACAACTCAACAACTGTGACACAAGCCTCATGGCTTGCTTTCCAGCTGTAAAATAAGAAAAGATGATAGAGGCCTTTTTTACTATCTCCAGAATTCCAGACTCTTCGAAGTATAAAGTATAGTCACGGAGCAGCCTTAGTGGGTACAATGCAAAGATATATTACATTAACATTGTGACACAATGTAGTAAACAAAAATGAAATTAATATTCAGCCCAATATTCTTCACTGTCTTCTTCATAACCACAAGTACCTTTCCAAATGTGAGTGTGGTCATTTTTTATGCTGCTGTTCCTCACAAGTATAATGCCTATCACAGCAAAAAGTAACTCAGCACTCCTTGAAATACTTCTAAGGAAAATGGGAACACTAGTAATCATTACTTCTTACCATGCAAAATCTCCAGCATGTCAAAGGGCTACTTATTTGATCTAGAAACATAGCACTGTGGGTGTTGAATTTTCACATGAGGGGGAGGGGGGCATATACATATTGCCAACTTTTTAACAGAAGAGGTCAAGTTTTTAATTAGTAATAGTTTGGTTATATTGCAAGAGATCTGAGGATTTCCAAGTCAAGGAGATAAAGTGTCTTCTTTTAGCTATTGTGTGGGGTTAGAATACAAAAAAACTGTTGCCCAAAGAGGATAGGAAAACTAAATACACAAAACAGTAAACATTAAACAAGCTCTCCAGTAAAACAGCAAAAAATGCCTGTAAAAATTTAATTCCAGTTTTCTTCTTGCTTTCCTTCAGTTGCAACTATGGTTTGTCCCTTAATGAATGTACTCCCCTCTATCCTGAATCCATGCCAACCCAGAAATCCGCTTCTATGATTTTTTTAGTACCTTTAATGATGCACGCTTTTGCATGCTTTTTACAGCCAGATATAAATATCATCTGGATTTTTCCATTTAGAAAATTTGTTCTGAATCCTTAAGCATCCTGATTTTCTAGGCTTAGAGAGTTTCATCTGGATCTCTAAAGCCCAAAACATAGATGGAAATGTTCCTTCATTTGTTTTTCAGTTTTCAGCAATAAATCATGAGACAATCTGCTAGGTCTTTCCTTCCAATGCTTTTTTAGTGAAATAAATAATGGTTTAGATCAAGTTAACCACCAAATTTCGTGTAGCTGTGTGATTATGAAGCTTTTTTCAAAGTTTTACAACATGAATGATTGTCTAAAGTCTTCAGAGTTTGGGAAGTAATTTTCAACATGGATTAATTATGGCAGACAGCTGAGAGCTGGAGTTAAAGCATATGTATTGGAAGGTAACAAGACTGCCGGAAAGGAGACTCTTCAGTATTTTTAGTAATATAAGCAAAGCAATCACACAGCAAACCATCACCTTTTCACAGGGTTAAAAGACATTGGAAGCGACAGTGTTTGGCATAGCCAATAAAACAGTGACAATTACCACCATCTATTGGAATATGATGAATATTTTTTTCTTCTTTAGGCTTGCTGTAATAAATGCATGTGATGTACAAGAGCCCACTGTATAGCAACAATTAGAAAGTATTTACCCGTCATAGCAACAACTGGAAAACTGTTATAGGAGGGTTATGTGAATAACTTAGAAGGAATTTGTAAGAGTTAGTAACACCCAGTAGATTTAATTGCCCATCCAGTATTTGCCCATAGAAATTTCAAACTTTTCACTGAGATTTAACTCCATCCAGTGACCACAGAGATATCATTTTCCCATTTGCAGTTAGGCAAGAGATCTGGTACGTAGATAATGATACTGATGTGGTACTCTATTTGTTATTGTATTGAGTCTATCTGAGATGGAGTTAATTTTCCCCATAGCAGCCCTCGTAGTGCTGTGCTTTGTATTGGTTCCTAGATAGGTGTTGATAACACACCAGTGTTTTGGCTACTGCTGAGTAGTGCTCACACAGCATCAGGGCTGTCTCTCCAAAATTCCATCCCCATCAACAGTAGGCTGGGGGTGGGCAAGATCTTGTGAGGAAATATTGCCAGGACAGCTGACCCAAACTCACCAAAGGGATATTAAATACCATATGACAGCTGTTCAGCAATAAAAGGTAAGAGAAATGAGGAGAAGGTGGGGCATTCGTTATTATGGCATTTGTCTTCCAGAGCACCTGCTACGCATACTGAAGCCCTGCTTCCCAGGAAGTGGCTGGACATCACCTGCTGATGGGACGTAGAGAACAGATCTTTTTTCTCCTTTCCTTCCACGCATGGCCTTTGATTTTGCTTTATCATATAGTCTTTATCTTGACCCACAAGTGCTGTTTTTTTTTTTCCATTTTCTTTTCTCCCCTGCTGTCCTGCTGAGGAGGGGAGTGATAGAATGGCATGGTGGAGACCTGGCATCCAGCCAGCGTCAACACACAGCAGTTATTAAGCTAGGAAAAACATAATATTTACATTACTTTGCATATTGGAGAAAATGAATTACAGTATGTTTTGTAGTTCAGATTCCTAGGACTTTTAACTATACTGAAGTCAAGAAATTTATCTTGCCAAAATAAAAAATATCAGAATCTTTTCTCTGTTTCTGATTTCCTTTTAAGTGATAACAATAAAATGACGTGGTTATGCATGTCAGCTGTGCTCTAGGTAGATTATTCAAGTTCCATTTCATTTCAGAAACCTTGTGTCTAAGATGTCAACATGGAAACTTGCTGCAAAGAGGACTTTGATACTGAAGAGACAGAAACCTGTTTTATTGCCTTTCAGTATGAGAGAAGGTTCTGTAGCTTTTTTTGTTCAGTTGGTTTGTTTTAATCTATTGCTTCCTCGCACTTTAGGAACACCTGAAAAAATGGCAGGGGAAATTAAAACTGATAGGATAGTCCCTGGATGAGAAACTAGGAGCATTGAGCCTGTTTTAATGTGAATTTAAAAATTCAAAGGGAAAAATGTGAAAAGCTGTTTCCCTTTTACACAACTGTGAAGTGTTTGAATAAGTGTATGAATATGCTGTAGCACAGTGTCCAAAAACTGAGTAATGGCACCACCTGGACACTCAAGGCTGACTCATGTGTATGGCATTTCTTGCTTCCATTGGAAGGAACTCATCTTTCGTAAGTACAGAAAGTACTGTTTCTAACTACGGAAGGGAATGACATTGCCTTGACCTATTATCCAGCTGCCCAGAGAGTAGTTCACACACAGGTCTGAGACTGTTCTCCCAACCAAAAGGAAGCTTTGGATGAATTGCTCATTCATCATTACAACATCATTAAATCAAGCTCTTCCTCTGTGTTGTTGCTTTGTTACTCTTCAGTACTAGCAAAGAAGCCAAGTTTAGCTAAGGCTAAGACAAACAAGATAACTTTGTACTCCAACCTGTTGTTCAGTTAGCTTTCAATACTGATCTGTCTTATGGTAAGATCCTGAGTGGAGGAAAGATGAATAGAGTATGTGTTAAATTTTAAGGCTTGTGTGTCTTTCAGACTGAAAGGGATCTGTACTATCTTTTCCCCTTCTGCTCTGTATTATCTAGTACCATTTTTTCTCATGCACAAGAACTCAGGATATAATCAATCCACATACTAAAAAAGTAAAAAGAAAGAAGAGATGCTAAAAAAAAAAAACACAGAAAAACAAGAGTGCTCTTCTATATTCTATGCAGAAAAGTGATCAACAGGACCTCTATATGTAAAGCAGCGGGTCTCAACATTCACACCAAAGAGATGGCTCAATCTTATAATTGTTTTCCTGAATGTAAGCAAAACTCAATTCATGAAGAAGACGGTTTAGGAGCTGAGCTGAAGATCTCATGAGTAGTGTAATAAAAGTGCAGTAAAATATTCATGTACTATGGTTTCAAACATTTGGGCATTTTAATGGAATATATATTAACTTAAAAATGAAATGTAAAGCTTTTTTTTTTATAATTTTTTAATATTCGCTGGTCTGTCTGTCTCATCAACAATTCAAACAGTCCAATTGCTTATGTGGGTTTTGTTTTCCAATCCTGGCTAATGTGAAGACTCATGATGTCAAATAACAAAAAAAAAATCCCAAACCCAAAAAAACAACAAACAACTTTTTCAAGATATAAAAGGTTTCTTCAACAAAAGGTTGAATCAGTTTTCTTTGTATTATTACTTACTTTCTTTATTCTCTTCTTTAAAAGTATTGCTTGTCTCAACTACTGTGTCAATATGCAATATAACATATGAAAATGGTATATTTCCTTTCTCTGAACTGACCTAATCTAATTTTCTGTTTTGACAGAATAAAACATTTAGATGTACATGAACTCACTTTAATCATCACTTAGATTAGTGCTGGAGGTTGGAAACTTCATCTGTAGCAATACAGCAGGTCTGAGCTTATTTCCACAGAAACCAACAAAATCATTGTCTGTGACTTTAATGATTCAAGTCTAAATGCTGCCAGAATTGCTCTATCTAGATGCAAATCTGTCAAAATAGCTTGACAAAAAAAAAAAATCTCCATAGAAATTTTTCTACATATGCATAATATTAAAGCCCTAGAACCTCTTGTCTAGCTCCATACTGAGTCTTCTAAATTAATTTCTAGCCCATCCTAATTACAAAAACATTGGGTTTTTTATAATATTTGCCCTAAACATTGTTGCTATTTGTATTCTTTCTATTTAATAACATAAATCAAACTATCTTCACTCTTATCATACTCCTAGATACTTACAAGCTAGGAATGAAACAGGTATTTTTCCTGATATAGATGGAGGTTTTTCAACAGATATTGTAACAGAAGAAGGTTATTCCCTCTATAGATATGTGGCTAGCTGTGATTCATGTGAATAGGTTTATAATGGTTCCTAGAACAGATTGGGAAGAAATTTTTCTGAACATCTAACCAGCTGGTATAGATGTTTGCACTTTGGAACATAGGCAACCTACTAGAATCATCTTTGGTTTTTCCTATATAAACAACTTTATGTCAGTGAAAACTCTCTAGACATTGATGGCATTTCCACCTTTGTGGTTCTACCATTCTGGGACACAATGATTTTACTTGAAGATCTGAATACTGCATTGGCTGGTTTCAAAGCAAAAAAAGCTGAATGAAATAACTCTAATCTACTGTCTTAAGTTAGAAGAGCTAGTGGTCCCTATTACCTTAAAACTTATGAAACTAACAAAGCTCTGAGCTTGTCAATGTCTTTTTCTTGTTTCTTTTTTTTCTTTAAAAAATATGAATTTATTTTTCTGACTTCTCCTGCTCACTTTTCATGGTCTAGATTTTCTTTACATCAACCAGTCCGCTTCCATAGGTCTCCATTCAATTTCTTGTCAGAATGTTCCCTAAGCTTTTGTCCCCTTTCCCCATGAATGTATGACCTTAGCATGTCCCTCCATTTCTTTTCATTTTTAATAATTCCATATGATCCTTTTGTAGATGATTCACCTATTTTACACCTACTGAAATAATCACATTTTTCTGCTATCCTTACATTCATCTTCTCACATCTACAACACCCAAATCTATTTTCAGTTACTTTTCCAAACTTGGTACTCCAGTATTACTATTATTTGTCTGCCCAGATTATCTCCTGCTTCCTCCTTTATGCTGGTCAATTACAGTTTCAGCCATAATAAATTCCAAAATTTAGACTTCAATGTTTGAACATTTTATGGTAGCCTTAAATCCTTAATCTCTTCACAGTATTTTGTTTCCTTAATTTCTGTTCAAAATCCCCAGACTTACAAAACCTGTTTCAAAATGTTTTCCTGCTCTTTCTTAGTTTCCTTTCTCTCATCCAAATCATCATCTAGTTAAAATTGTCTGTGGAGGTTTGTGCATAAACCATTACTTCATCGATTTTCTGCCAGTTAATCCTGTGATTGCATCTTCCTTCACATCCATTCCTTTCATTTTATTACATTTGTCATCTACTCAACTCTCTGTCTCCAGCAGTTTTCCTACAAACCATCCCTTAAGAATTTTTCTAACTTAGGTTTCAAATCCTTGCCTCTTTCAGGTGTATGCAGGGAGAAAGGAGTCCATTAGTTCTTTGGCAGGAACAAGAGTCAGAGAAGGAAAGTATTCACCTTCTGATTCCCGCTCCTTCCCTTCCTTGTTATTGTCAGACTGGGATTGTTACAACAAACGGTATTAAGCAGGACAGGAAGGAAGTCATAGCTCAAAATGGCTATGGCCCCTAAGAAATTACAGGGGCTTATTAGGAGGACGAAAGATCTGTTCTGCAGCAAACTCAGAGTTCAGCCAGACCTTGGGATTATGGAGCTTCCATCTCTCACAGAGGAATGAAATACCTAATTTATGGAAGACTGTATCTTGCAGTTGTGTGAGGCGGAAGCTCTAAAAATCGGGCTGCTTCACTAAGTGGTTTTTGTTATGATCTTGCAGGCACTCCATATTAAGCTTTTTTCTCCCAGAAGGAAGGTGCATCCAATTTAAAAAACAAAACAAAACAAAAACAACACCGAAATCCAAAGAATGGTATATTACTCTTTTGTCTATTTCAAGCATTAAAGCCGAGCTTCTGGATTTCTCTGTTCTTATTTATTTATTTATTTATTTTAGCTGTTCATGCAGAAACAGATTTATTTAATCCTTATTTCTGGATATAATTTAGCTGAGATTACTAACCCAGACTGACCTGATCTGAGACATAAAGCTTTTAGATGTTGCTGCGAGGTCCACATAACATTGAACAGATATTTAAGCAAGAAGTACAGACTACGCTATTTAGACTGTGTTGCCTCTGGTTACAGTAATTACAGTCAGCTGAAGTATGTCAGCTTATGCCCAACATGCATGCTCAGTGAGAAGGTAGCATTTTGTAAAATGAGAAAGCCTCTCAGTAAAAGGAAAGGCCTCTCAAAGCTTTCAGCTGGCAATAGTGCACCGCCACAGCAGTTCAGTGTGTGTTAAGTTGATCACTTCACTGACAGCCAGGCTACACATCAAAAATACCACAGTCCTCATCTACTAGTAGGAGCTATTTCCTTCCACTTTTATTCTCCGACACTTACAGTCTTACTGCAGTCTTAACCCTGTTAAAATGGAGGTTAGTTCTTTGCAATCAAAAGCAGTAAAAACATGTTATAGTTAGTTATTGAACAGGGAAATAGCCCATGTTTTATGTACTGTAGGTGAAAAAATATCGTGTGCATGGATGAATGCAACCCATTCACTGGTTACTGATTACTGATCACAAGCCTGACGAGAGAATCAGATATCCACCTGATGCCCCAGCTGCTGGAGTTCACATATGAATCTTAGGGTTAGCTGACAGATGTGTAAAAACTCATGTAGGCAGACAGACAACTCACTGATAAAATTGCTCCACAGCAAGGGGAGGCTTGTCTATATTGTTAATTCCAGTACACAGACTCTGCTGTGCTTATGAGTGATTAGTTTCAGACAGGGGTACAGACAGGCAAGCATGCTGGACATGAATCTCTCCCAGTCCACCTATTCTAGCACAGTATTTTGTGCCTCTCAGACAAGTACGTTAATCTACTTGTGCTATAATAAATGTACGTATTTGAGCCCACTGAGGAAGTTTACTTCTTCTACAGGCAGAGTTAGATTGGCACACTTTTGGAAATGCTTCCCTTCCTATGTTAACTGTCGTGGTATGGAAGCGATCTAACTCATATTTGCTGTCAGAAGCATCCAAGTTGTGAGTGAACACCCGTGCTCAGCTTTTTCTTCTGTAAAAGTAATGAAACAAACTCTCAGCTTAGGTTGCTTGTCATAATGCTGAGTCGCTCAAAGCAATTGAGGAACAACAGCTTAGACCACTAAAGGCTGCCACTGCCAGTTCTGTTAAACATGTGCTGCTGCAAGCAGCTGGCACTAAACATCAGTATACCCTGACTGACAGTTTAAGTAGAAACTGCAGCATAGAGCCACATTATAAAGACAAATTCTTCCATATAAAGGAAATCTTAATCAGGATGGCCTGTGAATGTGCTGATTTTTTCATACTAGTACTATAAGGCAATTGTCAAATAAATTTTTACATTCGGTAACATCAGCTATGATTTGTATTTCAAAATCAAGAAATGTCAAAGCAATATATAAGAGGCAACATGTTCTAAACAGAAGAGACTTAGATTTATGCAGGGTTCTACTACTGATACACCCTATGACTTTATACAAGGTGTTTCACTTAAATATCTAAATGTAAACTATGGTTAATAGTATTTTCTCTTCTCCTTTCTTTCTCTTTCTGATATGATAATATGATAACGAAGTGTTATTATATGTGTGTGGTCTTTTTTGGTATCTATAGTAATAACTACATAAACCCTATTCAGCTTTGGTATATTTGATATCTCAGTGAAAAATTGAAGGAAAATGTTTGGAAATAAAGGTTTAGGAGGAAATTTAATTGCAGGAAGAGCAAGCAAAGAAATAAGTTCATATCTAAGTCTAAATGAAGCCTAATATATCAGTTTCTAGTTTTGATATATAGTATCTATTAAGGGGAGGTTATGATAAATAAAGATAACATGCATATTTGTTACGGAACTTTTTTCATATTTTGAATAACATACCTTTTTGTCTAATAAGTACGCAATATTTTCACTCTCATGCTTCATTAGTCTAAAAATATAGACATATGCAGGCACACATTCACACACACAAATCCAGGCTTTCAAATAATTTATTATGGCCTTAAGAAAATATTCTTCTGTTCAGTCTAATTTTTTTGAAAGAAAATTGATTAATATTGCCAGTGGAAAATCAAACAGATTCAGCTGCTTGCGAAGAAAGCACTATATATAACCAATATCTTTGTCAAGTTCTCTCTGCTGCTGCTTCAACTGTCAAAGTCAGTGGTGCACTGCAGCATTGAAGGTAATTTCCATTTAGTGGTAAAAGCTGTTTTCCTCAATTTTTTGGCTTCTTTGTCTTTTGCCTTCTTTGTCTTTCTGCTTGCCCCCTATCCATCTAATACCACTCAGATGTCATTGACACACTTACATTTACCACACCTCAGTGCTTCCTATCCACCTACATGACATGCCTATAGCACAAATGCTGATGATGCATTATATGTCCAGCACTTTTTGTCGCAGTGACATTCCTCAACAAAGTACTGCCTTGGGGCAGCTGCTGGTTCACAGCCACTCTCTTATGCAGCAATTATTCAGTTCGATTACGTGTTGATGATAAGCTATTAAAAAGCACTCACGCAGGACTTTTTTATTTACCAGCAATCATTACGTTCTTTTTTTTCCTTCTGCCATCTACAAATCTAATTGGAGACCAAACAAGAAAAACCATCTGACAGGTTCTTAAAATGCTTGGATTAATTAATGAATGTAAATATATCTGTATGAGCCATCATGTTTCCAAAACAAAAGCTCAGAGAAAGTGAGAGAAAGAGGGAAAGAAATAAAATGATCATATTCAGAAAGTCACATTCTCTAAATAGCATGTCCCTTGTCTTTTCAAATTAGTTCAGAAATAGCAAAATAATAAAATGCATGCATAAATCTCAGGGGTTTAGGTCTTATATTGGTGAATTAGTCAGATACCAAAGAAACTGAAAAGAATTCTGGTGGGTAAGATAAAGCTAAAAAATAAAAACAAAGCACCCCAGTTATTTAGCTAGTACCACTCAGTATGTGGTAGAGTCAGGGCGAACCTCAAATAGCCCTTCTATATTGTATAGAGACAGCATTCAGAACTAACTCTCTTGATTTACTGCTGCGTGAACTGGAATAAATGCCAAATTTTAATTTCTTAGAGACTCCTGTGTCTTTAAAATGAGAGTAGAGAAAAGAGGAAGGAAAATGGTGCAGAACTATAAAACGACCTGATACTTCAAGCTGTCTATATTAGAGGTATAACAGAAAGGGAGGACCATAACACAGCCAGGAACTTGGTTATATGGTAAAAAATGAAGTGTTAAAGTGTGTTCAAAAGAGAAAAAACAACCCAAAACTAGTAGAACCTGTAAGTGCTTCAGCATGGACAGCAGACTAAATTCCTGGAAACTGCTAGACCTGGCAACAAAAATGTAAGACTCATATAAGTCTATTACAGAGTTCCAAACAGTACAGAGTAACAAAAACAAAAAAACCCAAAAAACAAACCAAACCAACAACAAACCAACAGTTCTATTTTATAAAACATGAAATTAATGTAAAGAAATATTTGTTCTTGAGTCAAGTAAACTAGTAAGACCTTAAAAGCACAATTCTTAATTATAGCTCATTGCAAGATAGAGTTGTCAACAAATAACTAGCCTTTTAAATCAGTCAGCATTTAGTATTAGAATTGCAGATAGGTAAATTTCGTCTAGACACAGCAAAATGCCCTGCTTGTGTAACCTGTAACCCATTGGCTTGATCTAATCATGTGTATTAGATTAGAAGTGTAAGACTAAATCCTCGCTTTAGGCTAAAAGCTCCCAGTCCTAGGTGTTGAGTAATACATGAGGTAAAATATATCAGTTTGTGCAAGGTGATTCTTTTATGGCGAAATTCCATGGCTTCTGAAAGTGAAAGGAGGAAAAATTATACCACACAGTCAATAGTCTTCTTGTAATGGCAAATTAAAATAATAACAACAACAGTAACCATAGAATCATAGACTCATAGAATCATAGAATCATAGAATGGAAGGGACCTTAAAGATCACCTGTTTCCAACCCCCATGCCATGGGAAGGGACACCTTCCACTAGATCAGGTTGCTTAAAGCCTGAAATATTATAATATTTATTATAATAATAATAACAACAACAACAACAACAGGAGGAATGCCATTTGAATTAGCTGACATTTTCAGAAATCTGTCTATTTGAGTTAAAGACATGTAGCTTAGTGAAAGTGCAAGTCAGTTCTTCTATAATTGCAGTTTTGTGCATATAGGTTTCCTTGCACAATGTGTAAGAGGGCAGTGCAGTGAATTTGAAGATGAAGATTACACAAACAGGAAAATATATCTAAAAGTTAGACACTGCAAAGTTATTCCCAAGGATCCTCTATAGAATTATTCTTGAGTCCCAAACCTATGAAACAAACAGATCCTGAATTGAAGCCCATAGTTGCCACCTCTTTTATGGATGTTTACAGAAGGCACTCATAAAATATCTAAGGAGCTTTCAGGTAAACCATTTGCCATCTAAAAGTCAGTAGCTGCTTTGATTCTTCCTGTCTTTTCCATAGCCTGATTACAAGATAGTCTAGCTGTTCTGCCAAGTGGAAGAAAGGAAAACCATTACTGAAATGTCACTCTGACCCCATTCAAAGAATCAAAGACTTTTCAAAGAATCAGGTCTTGAAGTAAACCCAAAGATGATCAACCTTTGATTAAAGCAGTTTATTTCCTCCTCTCGAAAGAGCTGGAGCCCGAGCAGAGATAATGAACTGCTCCTGCTATGGTGCATCAGCAACATCCAGTAGCTTTGAGCTGAATACTGTCAGTACAAATGGACTGGCATAAAAGCTCTATCAGCCAATTCAATGTTCTTATCTTTTTTTAATATATGACTGAGATACTAACGGACAACAGGGAGAAGGTAGCTGGACCACACAAAGTCATACAGTGTCACAGCTGGAATACATGGAAGGGAGGTATTGGATATAGTTATAGAATTCAGCATAGAACCATAAGGGTAGAGCACTTTGCCAAAGGATTAGAATTTAACAGTTTTTATAGATTCAGTCATAGATATATTTTTAACCTACCGGAAAAAAAAGGATTAAAATGTATTTAAAACTAAATTTAATTAAAGAATTTAAACAAGACAGATATCTCTTCTAGTGTTCTAGAAACTGCGAAGACTTAAAATAAGAACAGTCTAAGTATAGAATTATATTACCAAATTTGATCTTTTACTTTATACTGGAGAAAACTAACAAGGGTTTTTTTAGTTGTCTATTGTTCACCTCCTCTAATTTACTATTTCATAATGCATGTAGTCAGATTAATTACATCATATAATTATTTTTTAAATTCATTCTTTAATTTTATTTTTTAGGTCTAGGTTGCTTAAAAATACGATTCAATGACTATTTTAATAAACTTGTAGCTTATGTGTTTCATATGACCATTTCCAGACTGGAGGGAGTGCAAAAGATTACTATTTATTTTGATTTATAAGGTAGAGTGCACATTACTTAATGTCAAACACTGCTCAGTTCTTTCCAAAGTAACTTGTGTATAGTGGCACTCTTAAATAAACTGTAATCTTCAATTTTCTAAAGTTTATATGGGAAAAAAAACCCAACAAGGAATACAAGAGGAAATGAATTGAGTGTTGGTCCATAAAACTTAAATAAAATTTTAAAAAACACATAAAATTACATGTGTTTTGGGTACCGCAATCATGCAAAAAAAAAATTAAGATTGAGCTAAGTAATAATAAAATGCTAATTTCTGATGCATTTCTTTTAGTTCAAGTTATTGTAAATTACAAAAAAGACTTTGGAGTATCTCTTGGATGCTTTTGGAGTATAAGCAGATAGCTCAGTAGTTAAATCACCAACAGGCTCTTTAAAGACCCCGCACCTTCTGCATGATTTCTTAGTCTATGGAGAGCCATCCAAGATCCCCAGAGTAATCTGCTTCAGCAGGTCCATGGGCAGTGACATCTCACTGTAGTTCATGGAGATCTACATGCTGTAGGGAGACATGTGCTGCTGAGCCAACAGGCTTCGGAGAACCTGTCAGTTCCTGTGATGGGGGCATAACAGGGAAAAACTACAGCCAAACTTCAGATGGATAAGCAGTGAAGAGGAACAGCCTTTGTACAAACAGTTATGAGCGATTCACTTAACTGTAACCCCTCACCTCAGGCAATATGACCCTGTTTGGGAAAACAGAGGCATTTGAATAAGTGAACAGAGGAATTTGAATATGTGAACTTTCTATCATGGCTATGCAATAAAAAGTTTTCATGTTATAAAGATCTGCCAGTCTGTCTGAAATACTGCTTTCTGCTGCCAGAAGGAAAAGTTATAATCTCCCAAGAATTTTCATCAATATAGTCTAGCATTATATATGATATTTCAAGGTGTTCCTTGCAAGAAAATTATCAGAATTGTGACAAAACACTTATTTAAGAAAAAGACCATCATGCTAAATTATAGTGAAGAAATTGTCTATTCAATAAAACTGAGTATCAAAATTTTCTGAAACAGAACTAGCAAAATATATTTGTTTTTTAAAAGAAAAAAAGAAAAAGAGCAGCTTACTCACACTTTAGTTTGCACCGTCAACACTTCTATGTCTGATAGAATGCAAACTGAAATATATAGAATAGTAAGGTAGAAAATTCTATATATAGCTCCATCGGGTAAAATCTTTCCTTAAAACTTAAATACATATCTTTAGCTTTATCTCATGCTAGATCGACAGTGAATATCTATCTTTAGGATAATAAAAAAAATTGTAGCCCATCCTCAGGACCCTAGTCAGCTGTCTTGCTGCCAGCAACTACAACTTAATGGCAATAAACATTAATTTTTCAAGTTTTGTGTGCAGCAACAAAATTTTTTTACGTTTATTGCTTCTAATATATTAGTAAACTACTTAGAAGCATAGAATTTGCATGCAATGCAATATATCTAAAGTTTGGTCCTTGTACTCTGCAATTCAGCTTTCTTGCAAATATATTTTTGTGTGTTTGTGTAAACTTCAGCATTTTGGAATGGAGGAAGACTGTGAGATCAAAATTACTGTTAATACTGTATGATACAGTTTGTTCTCTTGGACTTGAAACACAGGTTTAAACATCTGGCCAGATGTGGGAGCAGGAAAATTAGAAATTTAAGGAATGTGTTTTTACTAGGATGCTGAGGATAACAAAGAAGAGACACTTTATCCTGCCAGAAGACAGTTTTGGGGAACAGCTCATCCAAAAAGGAAACTGTAAGCTTTTCTGGGTGAAAAGCAGGAAAATTATTTGTGTTCCCCCAGGATAACACTAAATCTACAGAAGATGCTTAAGGCAGCTGAAGTACAGCTTTGTGTAAAGTTGCAAATAATTTGAGTAGTTTGTTGAAGACAGTCAAGAAAGAAATTGGGAAGACATTTACCACTCATGACAAGAAAACTGAATATTTGAAATTTGAGAAAAAGATTAAGGAGTAGAATCAGCAGTACAAGGCTCAGCAGTATGCCCTGGCAGATATTCTGCATTCAGCACCTGTGGTGCAACAAATTCAGGCAGGAAGTACTAACTGATGTATGAAAGCAAGTGCAGTAACATTTGAGCAGGGGAGTTAAAAGGGCAGTGAAAGGCAGCTCAGGTAAGGTTGATGACAGGGGAAATAAAACAGACCCAAAACCACAAATACAAGCTATTGAGTAAGGTAATTTGATTTGTCTAAAATATTGTCTTTAGAGGAAAGCATTTCAGGAAAAACAAGAGCACTTAGTGACATCTTTTTCAGCTGTTAGCAAGATATGTAGAGACAGGGGAACTGACCTTGGGATTTGGAGAGATACCTGGTGTGCCCAGCAGTCCACTTCTAACACCACCTGTACGCTTACCTGCATGGTTCCTCTAGAAAAGAGCTTTAGAGGAAAAGGCTAACACCGGATGCCATGAAGCTAACACCTGCATGCTCCCTTTAGGGAAGAGGTAGCACAGATGAGTAGGACACAGCCTGTCAGCTTTGATAGTCCTGAATGTAAACAGAACAGTCACAAAAAATGATGAAGGAATTATAGTGGTAGCTCATCTAGGCTGAGAACCAGCCAAGGCCATGTCACACTCCTTCAGAACAATGACCAGTGGAACTGATGTATGGTGAGTGGTGGGGATGGGACGCTGTCATCCTAGAAATCCAGGAACACATGTCTCTTACCAGGCTGTTGTGAGGACATTTATGACTTCCTTAGATTGGACAGTAGTGTAAGCAGCATTAAATGAAAGCCTTGCTGTAGGAAATAATAGGTCTGCCTCCCAATGGGTCCAGAAGGTACTGAACAACATTGTTGAACTTCCAAACTTACTGGTTTTGCTTAGACTAGAAGATCAAACAGGGACTTGGCAGTGTTTAAGAATACAGAAGCAACTGCAAGTTTAAAATTAATATAATTGTCTCACTGTGACATTTAAGAATTTGTGATTAAACCACTAATTCACTCCCTCCCTGCTGGTCTGACTGCCTCAGGGACACATTCATGCTGTTTGAATGGACTCAGGGATAAACATTCACACTGCTAGTTGACCACTCAACTGTTGATAGCCGTTTAAAATGTGGGCAACCCTCTGGTCCCCTTTGTGGTGAGATAAAGTCAGCCTCTTTGCAATAGCTGTGGTCAGCCACAACCTGCATTATTCCCTGAGCTTCATGGGCACATCATCCTTGCCCATCTCCCGTGAGCTTTCTTCCATTTTAGGGGTTTATTTGTCATTCACACACTAGAGTAAATCATAAGACGCATTATTAGTCCTACAAGTGACAGTGAATAAAACAGTATTATTGCCATATCACAGTTATCAATGAGACATCATCTTCTGAGTCTAGTCATTAGCAGGGAGCAGATATTTCTAGATATGCAAACTTTGATGGTCAGTTCCTGTGCCATCTGTTGTTATCACAGACTGGTGATGTTTTTATAGATCCTGACAGTGATGCCTACCAAATGTGCTTCACACAGATGGATAAATGAGTCTGTGAAGTCAATATGTATGTATTAGGACATCACATATAGATGCAAATGTTGCTGCTAATGAAAAGCACAGATTCAACATTAAAGAATCCTACTTTTTCACGTTTAAATTTATGAATATAGTAGAGTGACAATAAAGTAAAGCTTTGTAACAAAATTTATGTACAGTAAATAACTAGGATGGGGAAAAATAACTGAAGTAGTGTTGCTATTCTGGTATAACTTTGCTTCATAATCAAAGACTATATCATTGTTTTAGAAATAGTGTTTGGGTTCCTAAGTCAGGGGAGGTGCTTTTAAACTATTTTCTAATGTATTCCCTTTTCACATTTTATGTCAATTTTGTCAAATCTATGCAGTTCTGCTTCATCTTCGTTTTATAGTCTTTTATTTCAACTATGATTACCCCTCAAAAAAGTTGCTTGGGACTCAGTGCTTTGCAGTTCTCAATGCCTTGGTAAATATGACAAGTGCTCTAACGACTGACACCTGGTATGTTTCTGAGTGACTCAGTCCAGACTTCTCGAAGAGAACGCTTACTTTTATGATTGCTTCAGTCTCAGCTTCTACAGCTGTGCCCTCATCGTCTGCAGTTAGACACACTGAAATTCTTTCTCATCAAACCAATTTTTGGTCTTTTTATTAGATCTACATTTTTAACTTGGCATTCCACATATTGTAGGAAAACCGTACATCAAAACCCTAACATTTGCCCTAAACAAATGTCCACCAATATACACTGTGAAATTCTGTATACTAGAAATTACATTTTTTCTGACTTTCAAGACAACCATTGGGTTAACTCCTGTAGTTTAATTACTCTCTGCACAGGAAGAACAGATGTTTTCCATGCTTTCTTAAGTTATGCATCCTTTCTTCATACCCAGTTTAGAAATTCAACTGTTAGATAAAAGATTACACTGTTTTTTGTGCTACTCAGATGTCAGTCACAAAAATATTGGATGAGTTTGACTCAAACAGACTTCATGGTTCAGCTTCTGTTTTATGAAAATTAAATTAACTGTGCTTTTCAAAATAATAATAGCAACATCCCTACGTTTAGTTCAACTTGCTTATAATATAAAATTCATGGTTTTATATGCCCTATGTAATAACAGAACTAACACAAAATGATGATTTCGGGACTAACTCTATAACTAGTCATAAATACAAATCAGTTCCAGACCTCACACACCTAATACTCTGAAACTCCATATTGTATTTTGTTATTTAGAGCTACCCTGTTATTTTCATTGTGGTTCAAATTAACCCTGCTCCTAAATAGCCAGATTAACCTAGCTCAGCATCAAAGTGTTAATTTGCTTTTCCAAAGGCCAATTATTATTGAGCAGTTTAAAATAGTAATGTAGCTTTACAAGAGTGAACTCCATATGACCTTACTGTAGACATATGGTCACAATAATAAAAAATTAAATATTAAAAAGAAAGTATTTTTAACATGCAGCTGTTTCTTTTCAATCTTTTCCATTCAGTAATTTCCCTCCCCAATTTGCAGCATGTTAAATCTCATTAATAAACCATAAGTATAATGTTAACTTGGCATCCTTATCTCCTGTAGAAAGCTTGAAAATTAGGAAAAAAAAAGCTGCAGACTAAAAGCAAAAGCTTTTCAACTGGCATAATATGAAAATATGCCAATTTCTGTGCCAAGTTCCCAACAGACTGATCTTTTGGGAATATTTCTAATATATTACTCCACCTTAAAAATGTAACTAAAAGATTTTTGGAATTCATATTTGATTATATTCTTGAATATGATCTTTTAAACAAAGGTATGATTTTTACACATGTTTTCTTTCAGCTGATATTTTCCTTCTAACTGTTGCCGGAGACTATTGGAATCGTGCATCACAGGCAGATATATACCAAAAAGTAAGTGAAGTATCATGGAGTGTAAGTTGCCTGCTTAGAAGGGGAGCTAATATGTTATTAATAGCCTACCTGATCAATAAAGTATACATATG
Organism: Stercorarius parasiticus; assembly: GCA_013396915.1. Taxonomy (NCBI): domain Eukaryota; kingdom Metazoa; phylum Chordata; class Aves; order Charadriiformes; family Stercorariidae; genus Stercorarius; species Stercorarius parasiticus. The sequence goes on along the minus strand of VWZL01004583.1, from coordinate 4,393 downwards.
TAAGTTATAAGAACTCTGTCAAGAGTACCAAAAATCTTTGTAATTGTATCTTTGCCTCTGCAATTGCAATAACAGTCTATTGGGTACAGAATTTGTAGGGCTATAGCTTCAATTGCAAGGATAAAGACATTGACTGGCCTTTAAAACAATACCCTCAATCCATATTGCCCTTGTACAGAAACTTCTTTTCATGGCTTATCAAGCTATTTATGATATATAATTCCTTATCTGTATATCTGGGCTACAGTTTCACCATTCCTCAAGACGGTAAAAAAAATAAAGCACACTGATATTGTCAACTTTTCAGAAAGTACAATGCTGAGAGCTGCAGATAAAAAAAAATGGACAGCTCTGTTACTGCTAAGGTTATACGTTAACATAGCACCTAGATATGAACTGAAAAAGACCTAGGGTGGGATTTAAGCTCAGGGAGTAGTTTTCCTTTAAAATGTGTCAAGTGGAATATGAATTTATGGAATATAGTTCATCCTGCCCTAAGGTATGCAATTAACGTACTTCCAAAAGTGCTTCCATCTCTCTCTGTTGACTACAAATGGGAACTCTGCAGACTAGTTTACACGCAGACAACTATTACAAGTCTAAAGTCAGGTGAAATTAATTCCAGACCTCCCATCTAGATCCATTATAAAACATATGGAAAATAGAATTATTAAAACCTATGTTTAACAATTTAGCATACAGAAGATGCACTCTGTGCCTCAGAAAGTTAGTGATTCCTTGCTAGGTGGCTACAGGAAGTAGAGTTCTTAGTCAATAATTAATTTCTGGTTCATCGTACAATGAAAACAATCAGGCCAACTGTATATATTTTTGTATATATACTTATACAAACACACATGTATACATACACACATACATAAGTTTCCTCTTATGCAGCATGATGAAGCCACACACAGTGAGTTTCCCAGCAAACTATCCTCGAGAGTGTACAGTATGAATAGCTAGAAAGCACTTTAGGCTGGTGTGTATGTAAGGACAGTGGAGAACTATCGTTAGAGTATGAGTAAATTGAACTGAGTATCCAGAGGACTTCAGTGAGATTGAGATAGGTTTAGGATCCAGAGTGTGAGAACTGGAGTTTATATTTCAGCAGAAGAAAGAGGCTTAGGCTTTCGACCTAGGCCAGTGAGCAGGGGGAGATATTTTTTTTCTGCTTATACTATCTGTGAGGATAATCCAAAATCATCAAATCCCTGGTGGATTCCATCCCTACACCGATGTTGCAGGAAGCCAAGGAAACTAACTTCGGGAAAATAACGATAAATATTTTAATAACCCCCACCTGTTCTATAAAGCATTCTGTTAACCTATGTACCTGCTAAATTCTGTTTGTTAATCTTTCCTGTTATGACAAATCAGATTAAAGCCTAACAGTTAATATCAGGATCTACAAGAACTTTCTTTTGGGGAAGAGATCGTTCTTCAATCTTATATCATTCTCTGTTAGAAACATGGTTTTTAGTGGAGGTCACAAATTCATCCTGGAAATAAATTGTTAATTTTAATTAGGGTGATAAACTATAGAAAAATATACAACTACGGTGTAACACTAAAAACCTTAAATCAGAAATATGTGTGCTGTTGCTCAAACAGAAAGTGTCAGGCTGATGGAAGCGTCTGGGTGACGTTCCATAACCTACATTATATGTGAGATAGAATTAGATGCTTCTGTTCTGAAGTCACTTGAATCAAACTCTTATCTGTAAACCTTTTAAATGTATAGTTTCATAGACACTGTTTTTGCAGAGTGTTTTTATTTTGAAAAGTGTAGTAATCAGAATGTCATCTACCTGGACTTATGTCCCACACAACATCCTGATCTCTAAATTCGAAAAGCACGGATTTGATGGATGGACCACTTGTTGGATAAGGAACTGGCTAGATGGCTGCACTCAAAGGATTGCAGTCAATGGCTCAATGTCCACATGGAAACCGGTGACGAGTGGCGTTCCTCAGGGGGTCAGTACTGGGACCAGTGCTGTTTAACATCTTTGCTGGTGACACGGACAGTGGGATTGAGTGCACCCTCAGCAAGTGTGCCGATGACATCAAGCTGTGTGGCACAGTTGACACGCTGGAGGAAAGGGATGCCATCCAGAGGGACCTTGACAGGCTTGAGAGGTGGGCCTGTGTGAACCTCATCAAGTTCAACCAGGCCAAGTGCAAGGCCCTGCACCTGGGTCATGGCAATCCCAGGCACAAATACAGGTTGGGAGGAGAATGACTTGAGAGCAGCCCTGAGGAGAAGGACTTGGGGGTGCTGGTGGACGAGAAGCTCAACACGAGCAGCCAATGTGCACTTGCAGCCCAGAAAGCCAACTGCATCCTGGGCTCCACCAAAAGAAGCGTGGCCAGCAGATCAAGGGAGGTGATTCTGCCCCTCTGCTATGCGCTGGTGAGACCCCACCTGGAGTACTGCGTCCAGCTCTGGAGTCCTCACCACAAGAAGGACATGGACCTGTTGGAGCGGGACTAGTGGAGGGCCACGAAGATGATCAGAGGGCTGGAGCACCTATGCTATGAGGACAGGCTGAGAGAGTTGGGGCTGTTCAGCTTGGAGAAGAGAAGGCTCCGAGGAGACCTTATAGCAGCCTTCCAGTACCTAAAGGGGGCCTACAGGAAGGATGGGGAGGGGGGTGTATCAGGGAGTGTAATGATAGGACACAGGGTAATGGTTTCAAACTGAAAGAGGTAGATTTAGATTGGATATCAGGAAGAAATTCGTCACTATGAGGGTGGTGAGGCACTGGAAGAGGTTGCACAGGGAAGTCGTCAATGCCCCATCCCTGGAAGTGTTCAAGGCCAGGCTGGATGAGGCTTTGAGCGGCCTGGTCTAGTGGGAGGTGTTCCTGCCCATGGCAGGGGGGTTGGAACTAGATGATCTTTAAGGTGCCTTCCAACCTGAACCAGTCTGTGATTCTGTGACATGAATACATTATTTAAGAGGGGGAAACATTAAGGAGAAAATTACCTTAAGTAAGTTATTGTAATATACCAGTTATTACGGAATTTCTGTCACTGGATGCTCAATTTTAGGCCAAAAATGTCAGAAATGTCATAAGCACAGTTAACTTTAAGGCAGGAAAATGATATAAGTGACCTTTTAAAGTCACTTGTGTATCTATAATTCTACCTTAGTCTGACTAAAAATAAAATTCTCACATGGTTTGAGATGACAATGTTTTTTAAATGACTTATGCTTTTAGGCACCACTGACTTCAGAATGATATTTCAGCTCCTGTTTCATTTTGCCCTCTCAGAAAATTTGACCTTGATGCTAATCACATTGTCACTATTCAATAATACCTGATGTCTTGCTCTCACCTATTGAATAGATACAAGCAGCAGATAGACCATATATGGATTATGTTTAGTTCAAGTAGATTAATATTTAACCTCTTGCCTCCATGGGATGTTAGATACACTTGTGTCGACATCCATGCATACTCAGTGCTGCGAGAAATATTAGCTGTTGTGAATATCAGTTTACGACATTTTCAGAAAATACATATATTTCTAAGCAAGCAATAGTTTGAGGGATTCTATATTGAATCTCCGTGAACTCTTATTGTGTACAGACACCAGTCACCTGTCAGAAATGCACAACTTTTGCTATCAGGTTGTTCACACTGTTTTCTTTGTAAAGTTTAGCTATCAACTTTGGCTGGTCCAAAACTTCTTCAGCTGCATGGTATGAAGTACAGTAGGCTAAAACTTTAGGGAAAAAAAGGTAGAATCATGGAATTCATGGTGAATTGCTCATGAATATCACTTATCTTATGCCTGAATATTTCCTTGACTTTTTTTTTTTTTTTTAAGATCAAAGAGAATATTTTCACTATAGAACATACCATGTTAAAGACTGTTGCGGGAAAGGGGCAAAGCGGTTTTGGCAGAAGATAAACCCCCTTGCGTTCTAACACTCCTCACCGAGGTGGGAGGCTAGGTGCGGCTAGGTTTAAATTCTAAGTGATGCCCAATTCAGCACTATCAGTCCAATCACGTTTAATACGTATTAAACTATTATGATTTGGATACACTAATAGTGGACTGCACCTTCAGTCTAGTCTTGCTCATGAACTAGCACAGCCACTCTCGAGTCTTTGGTTGCATTCAGTGAGAAACCGAAATGACTAGCTACTTAAACAGTGCAGTTTATTTAAACAACAGATGTATAGGTTCTTAGGATTGCCGGTGATAAATACACT
>VWZL01004582.1:59819-71107 GCA_013396915.1 Stercorarius parasiticus | reverse complement strand
TGGAATGGGTTGCCCAGAGAGGTAGTTGAGGCCGCATCCCTGGAGACATTCAAGGCCAGGCTTGATGAGGCTCTGAGCAATCTGATATATTTAAAGATGTCCCTGCTTACTGCGAGGTGTTGGACTAGATGACCTTTAAAGGTGCCTTCCAACCCAACACATTCTATGATTCTAAGTGTGTCTCAGCTTCAGCTTTCTACCTGACCGAGCTCACTCCAGACAGCAATCACTAAGGGTGACCCCTGTGTATCTTTAGCTGGCTGCAGGGGAGCTGCAGAAAGTTCTGGCAACATTTGAGTACATGGAAATCAATGATGGTTTTCCATCTCTATAAGAGCCTGAGATTGCAACAGCTTTCCCTGGCCCAAGTCCAAAGTAAAAGAGTGTTGAATTAATAATTGCCACCAAATCGGGTTGGATCGTATTTAAAAGTTTTGGGCTGATTGTGTCAAATCATTTTCATTTCTATCGTATTTAAATAACTCAAAACCCAAATAATGTTTCAAAGGGAATAATTGTTTTGAGTTGGAGGGAAAATGTTTGCTTAGAAAGTGTAAAATCTGGAAAATTTTTCACCCAGCTTTATCTCCCTGCACCACATTATCTTTTGATTTTTATATTCACTAAAATTCACTCTTTCCTAACAGAAGGCCAGTTTGAAAGAAAAAATGTCTGAAAAGCCCTTTGGCTTTAATAAAAAAAATCCCAAACTGACTCCACCGATTATGGCAGTGATTTTCTAGGACAAATTTTGTAGCTAATAATAAGGGCCCAAATCTGTAAAGCTGTGGTCAGTAAGAGTTGCCAGTTCCCATAGATCAGGTGGTTCTGACGTGGGCATTAAGATTATTACAAACACCCAGTGTTTGAATCCCCCCTCTTCCTGTGTTCCCATGTTTGTTAATATTTATCGCTTATCAGAACTAATGTTACCATCCAAGAGCACAACACAGTTTTCCTAACATAAGGAAAGCAGCTGCAGCATTTCTGAGCTCCAGTGTGGCATGCGATAAAATACCCCTGCTTTTCACACTTTAATGTATCATGGGGTGTACGTATAATTAAGGTGGTAAGGACGGTCCTAAAAGCAACAGACTCTTGTGTTCCTATGCAAATAAAGGTCATTAGTAAAGTCCTCTATTACTCCTTTGTTCAATGTGGTCTTCAAGGATATTTGTTGAGTTAAATATTATGCTTTAAATCTGAATTACTCTTTACTCTGAGGCTATTGAACGGAAGTAAAATACATTTATGACTATAAATATAGGTGGATGCAGAAGGTCTGTTTTAAAAAAAAATCTGCCTGGCTTGTTATTGATCTGGGGCTGCTCTCTGCACGTCCTTATACAACTTCCAGAAAGAAGATGGTCTAGTCTGAGTGCTGGGGCTTTGAGGAGTTGGATATTTTCATTTAAAAGTTTCCTGTTGAAGTAGATGTACCATTTTCATATGAAAGCTGTAGCAGTTTGAAAGCAATGTGTAACTGAGATGTCTGAGCCACCGAAACCAAGTTGTGAAACAGGCAAAAAAAATCTCAAGTACAGGATTAGACATGGACACATTCACACTCATCAGCCATCTCACAGAAATATTGTGTAATAGAGGGTTTTTTTCACATCTCAGTGTATTGCAAAGGGTTTGACCTTTGTCTGGGCTAATTCCAGAGGTGTTGTCTGGTTTTCCTGTTGGCAGTATTCCTCCTCGGTCCCCGCTGGTCCAGCTGGGTAGGGCTCCAGGCTCCTTGAGCATGAGGCCAGAGCCTGAGTTTAAAGGGTTAGTAGGTGCTTAAGCACTGACCCAGCCATGTGCTAGAGGTGCTGTATAAGCCAAAAATCCCACACCACCTACGCAAACCAGAAATTACTCTCTCCCACTGAAATCTATCCAGCTCCAGGATGGGGCATGACAGCAGGCTGTTCAACCCACCAAACTGGCAGGGAAAAACACGGTCATGGAAGATTTTCACTCCCTCCGAGACAACCAATGCCAACACACAGCACTTATCAAGTTTAAAGTTAGTATTTAACTAGTGAAATAGAGTCCTTTTGTTCATTCACAGAACTGCTGATGTTTATTGAGGTTTTCCTGGTCTTCAGCAGGCCATGGGTAGCTGACGTTGATTAGGTAACATTCCTCTCCTTAAAGTTTAGTAGTCTTTCAACAACCCCAGTGTCTTTCCTGGGCATTGTGTCAGGCTTAATTTTGTTTGGTTTTAATTAGAAAAGTAGAATCTGTAGCACATGTATATTTGCCATTTCCTCTAATCATTCGTCCTAGCCACCTCTAGATTGATAAGAAAGAAGGCGGGGGCGTGAAACCCAGAGTGGTTTTCCACAGTAGTCATGGAGTCGGTAAACACAGCGGATTGGCGCTGCTCTTACTCCTGACTGGTGGATAACTTGTGTATTCACTAGTAACAGCAGGCAGGTCTGCCTTAAGCCCTTGGTACAACAACAGAAAGAGAAGGAAAAATATCATTGCTTACAACGGCAGAGGAGGGTTAGGAATTATTCACGCCACTGTGACTGCAGGTCTTCTGGCACCGCAGGCTCCGAGCCCCAGGAAGACAGGAACTCCCTGTCTTGGGAAACATTTTCCTGGAATTAAGAGCCCGGAGCTCTTGGGGTTGGCTTAGGAGACTCTTGCATGTCGGATGTCCCCCTGCTCTGTGAAGCTGCAGTTGGTGTGAAGAGGATGTGCCCGTGCTGTCCCCAAAGCTGCTGCCACTCAGGGCTTGCCCACCGCAGGCAGCTCGCTTTGAGAGCTGCGGCAGTCAGGAGACCCTCAATAAGCATTGCACGTTTTTGCTTTTCCTGGCTTCAGAGAGAAAATAACAGCCAATCTGCGGTTGGTTAACTAAAATAAAGCGAACCCAAAATAAAACAAAGCTAAAACCAGCAGAGCTGTGCACAGTGGTGTTACCAGTTTGGGGACGGTCAGCTGGAGAAGCCACGCTTGCATGTGTCATTAGCAGGTTAAGTTGAAGGACCTTTTCCAAGCTGTGATTTCCATCTCCAAGAGGTGTGTAGAAACTCATACCCTCCCTAGGTTTTCCTCAAGAGTGTCTAAGGCAGCAAATGCCAGTACCGCCAGGAGGTACAATTCTAATTTCAGCTCTGATGCAACAAGTGGCCCTGGGAACAGCAGCAGTAGGGAAGCCCCTGCAGTAAATCAGCACTGACACAACCCCACAGGTGAGATCTCCTGCCTGGTGCCACCTTTTGCTGACAGCATGGCCCCCGTACTAGCCTCTTACCAGCCCTTTTACTTAGTGAGTAAAGGCAGAAGTCCTAAAAAAGGCAGCTTTGCCTCTTTCCAAAGCAGATGAGATGGCAATACGCCCGGTGTGGCTAGCGGGCAGCTGCAGCCTGGGCAGGTCGGTGTTTCTCAGTGCATCCTCCCTGGACCCTCCCTGCACCCTTCCTACACCCTGAGTGCTTTCAGGGCTCCTCTTCTCAAACCAGAAACAGTGCAGGCACCAGACAAAGCCTGTTCTGTGGTTTATACCTCTCCTACTATGTTCAGCTCCAGGCAGTGCTTGCCACCCATGGCCGGTGGTCCTGCCTGGGGAGTGGCTGCCCTGCAAGCCCCCAGCTCCTACAGCTGAGGACAGCCCCGTTGGCCTCCCTGGGAGGGGGCACCATCCAAAAACTCCAGTGCTGCTATCACACCAGTACACCGGTAACGATGAGAGCACTGGGAAAAGTAAGGGCACAAATACCAGTGGAGGCGTGAGGGTTTGCTGGTAGCCAGTGCACACAGTCCGGGTGCTGCTCCCTGGCTGCACCTGCCCTTGCACACATGCCACTCACTCCAGGCCTCTGCATTTGCCATACAGGGGTGTGTTTACCATATAGGGAGGTGCAGACCCCCTAGGAAGCAGCTCCTCAAAGACAGGTGTATTAAAGCAAGCAGGACATGACCTGGGGGAGCCTCTTAACATGCCAGGCTGTGAACTGCAATGGCTCAGAAGGGCTTCCCAATGTGAACGTTGACTCTCCCTGAGGCGGCTGCCAGCATGTCAGGTACAGGAGCCAGTGCAGTTAGCTGTCATGGTGGCTGAGGCCAGAGCTGCCTTCTTGTACTCTTACGCATGCCAATAATATATCAAATAACACTCAAGAACCCTCTGTCCTCCTGGGGCTTTGAGGATACCTGAATTGTTTCAGGTGCACGGGCATCTTTGGTTCCTAGCTAATAGCTTCCTAATTTTGGACACCAAGGATTTCTCCCAGATGCCAATGGCCCTGCGTGCTGGATGTCCAGAACAAGGTTTGGACCCTGGCTGAAAGCCTGGAGGTGTGAGCTCAGCCACCTGGAGAGACTTACTAAGGGGCTGCTTGTTTTGAGCTACTGTGTCACCTGTTTTTTTTCCCAATAACTCAATAATCAATAGATTATTACAGTAAAAAATACGCGTTTGGCTTTGCACAAAATATTTGGATATTCTGCCAGGCCACGGTTTGGCTTGTGTGTTGCCTTTAGTGCCCTGAGTCCCTGCAGTCAGCACAAACCTGCTGCACAACTGTATGATGTGCCTGGCTAATTCTGCTTGCTCCCCGCTCTGCTCCAGATCCCAGGCCTCCTCACCACTCCAGCAGGCTGTCCCTCCTCCGCAGGGTAGCATCCACCTGCAGAAGCCTACCCACAGAGCTGATCCAGTTGCTCCAAGCTCTTTCTGAGCAACTGGCCAGCGGCTGCAGGCATACCCCACCAACCCCTGCAGCACACCTCAGCAGCACCCCTGCCTGCCCAGCCAGTACCCTGGGCACACCGTGCAGGGACAGGACATCTCATTGCACACAATGGTCCATCACCCCAGTTCCTGCACAGGATGAACCAAATCAGCCCTTCCATCAGCATCCCACTCTCCAGCTCTGGCTCTTGCCTTGCTCTGCAGCCAGCCCGGCCTGCAGGGACATCTCTGGGCTCCTGGGGAAGCTGGCCAGGAGCTTCATGGCACCCCGAGGTGATCCTGCCTGTCCAGCAGCAGGAGGCAGATCGCTTCATCTTAACAACTTAATGGCGGCTGATGATGGCATGGTCTGCTGGCGCTGCTTGGTCAGGATGATCCTTCCAAAGGCCTTGAAAAAAAACAGAGGGCATTTCAAACTGTAATGGTAACTTTTAAATGCCTGCCTTGAATAGCTCTTAGCCTTGAAGCAAGTTTAAGAAATTTTAAAAACAACAAAACCCATAATAAGGAACAGCAGCAAAGTTTTCAGTTTCTTATCCCTCAAATCCCCCCATACTTGGGGGAAAAAAGGCAGGAGAAAGGCCACTGACTCCAGTCAGCCTGACAGTTTTTTTGCAGTATTTGGATTTTGAGGGGTATTGGGTCTCAGCCAGGGGATTGCACCACATGTCAAAACGGGCTCTTTCTGCTCTGTCCTGAGAGCAGGGATAGACATGAAATTATTTTAAAGTCACTTGCAAAATGGTGTGCAGGTTTGCAGATCACATTTTCTTCCCTTTTCAAATGATGCCAGCGGATCGCCTTGCCCATGAACATGAGACCATCTGGAAGAAATGTCATCCAACATGTTATTCCCTGTGCCAGAGGGATATTTATAGATAAAGTAAATCATGTTGTCATGATTGAAACAAATAAGGAAAGGTCCCAAGAGAATGGAATGACTCCACTCCCGTCTCTGTGCATGGCTTTGCCCATGAGGGGATGCCAGTGTCTGGTGGCCCCCCACATGCCCCCGTCACCCCCCAGAAGCTGGGACCAGCCAGACACATGTACCCAGCTGCAGCACAGGGTTGGCACATGCAAGATGGTGATGCCCCCCTGTTTTGTGAGCAAGCCACGGTATGAAGCCTGCCTGGGTCCAAAAGGCAAGTGAGATATCAGCTGCCCTGCCTCTCACCCCCACCCACATCCGAAACAGGCTGAACTACTTCACCCGCTCAGGAACAGCTCCACCGCCACATGGTGGGCGTGGCCTCACATTACGGTGGCAGCTGACAGCAGTTCCTGCACACCACCGCCACCATGCTTCCTCTCTTTCGGCAATGTGTCCGTCAATCACAGAAGCCCAGAAGTTTCGCCTGGTCTTCACCCATCCTCCATAACCCTGCTTTGACACAGCAAACAAGGAACTGCACATTTTCATCTCAAAAGCCAGTCAGTTCTGAAGAGCACACCGGGCACTTGAAGCAGTCCCTCCAGGAGACATGCCCTCCCATGGCCAGGCTCCCCCTTGGCCCCTTGCCCAAATTCACTGTATGTCACCTATTTTTGCATTGGCTGGGATGATCAACGGCGCAGCCACAAAACCATGTATATCTCAAAGGTTTGAATATTTTTGACACAGAATAAGGTAATTTCAAAGGAGTTTCTCACAAAAAGTGAAAACCTTCCCCTCAGCTGAGCAATTTGGACTATTAAACATTTGAACATAACCCACTTAACAGCATAATGCCTTTGCCTTCTGGAAAGTACAATCTGTTGAGTTCAGGCCAGCTATCATTATAGGCTTCCTAAATTTATTCATGGAAAATCAAATATTCACTTTAGATAGGAAGATATTTGTACATCTAGGTTTCAAAAATGGTTTCAGGCTCTCCGCTTGTAAAACTAATCACAGAATCACAGAATGGTAGGGGTTGGAAGGGACCTTCAGATATCACCTGGTCCAACCCCCTTGCCAAAGCAGGTTCACCTACAGCAGGCTGGACAGGAATGCATCCAGGTGGGTTTTGAGTATCTCCAGAGAAAGAGATGACGCAACCTCTCTAGGCACTGTTCCAGTGCTCGGTCACCCTCAAAGTAAAGAAGTTTTACCTGATGTTGAGAAAGAATTTTCTGTGTTCCAGTTTGTGCCTCTTGCCCCTTGTCCTTTCACTGGGCACCATTGAAAAGAGTCTGGCCCCATCCTCTTGACACCTGCCCTTTAGATATTTGTAAGCATTGATAAGATCCCCTCTGAGTCTTCTCTTCTCCAGGCTAAACAGACCCAGGTCTCTCAGCCTTTCCTCATAAGAGAGGTGCTCCAGTCCCTTGATCATCTTCATAGCCCTCTGCTGGACTCTCTCCAGTAGTTCCTTGTCTTTCTTGAATCGATATTGTTCACTTTGCAGTGCTACTTGGAGACACTGCACTGTCAAAGATGGGCTGGGGGTTCTTCACTTGCTCCAGAAGGGCTGCTTGGAAAGGAATAACCTGGTCCTTGGCCAAGATGAACTGCAGCTTCATGGCGTCTGGAACATCTATCCTATCAATGTACTGAGGGTCAAGGTATTTTAGTACATCTTCAGTTTTCTTAAACAGGATTTTGATCCTCTTGCCAGCGATATTGCTCAGTGCCACCTGCACCTTCACCAGCTCAGTTCTGTCCTCCCAAATGCCTCTGGCTGGGGATCACCAAGTATTATCCTGTATTTCCTTCCCATTGAAGGTTTATCTCACCATTTCCAGGAGCACAGGAAATCATGTTGTAAGACAGCCTGGTTTGGCCCACTGAGCCCATGTTGGAGGAAGGGCAACATTGGGTTTTGCGGGGGGGAATTCCCTGAGGGAAAGCCAGGTGTTGGTGCTGAGCAGGCACCACAGCACACCCTCAGGTGGTGGCAGGGCCGTCAGTGTCAGGATGCCACAGTGAGTGGCCTTAACCGGGTGCCCACCTAGGAAAAACCAGCAGAAAACATGTTTAAACTCTTAAAAAGTGTCATGGAGACTTATCCCTGTAGAGGTTGCACCTGAAACCTGCCCAAATCAGCTCTGAAAAAAAAACCAACCTAAACCAAAACACCTGCTCTGTACCCAGGAGAGACTCTTGTGCCCAGCATGGCGCTGCTTCCTTTGCTGTCCTGGCATAGGCGTCCTGCTGGTGGGACTCCAGGGGTGCCACGTGGCCAGTGACGAGTCACAAGCGATTAAGCAATCCCATCTGTGTCAGAGTAGGGATTCCCATGTGTGAGGAGGCCGAAAACAAGCAGCAGGACCGAGTGCTGCTAACAAGAAGCATCCACTGCAGCCCTTGCCGGGAAGGCCAAGGAAGTGTGCAGGAAGGGGTCTCCAAGGGCACGTTATGGGGGAGAGGCATGCTGAAAGGTTACACCCACATGCAGACAGCTGGAGGCCACCGCAGCAAGCCAGGACTTGCCGAGCCAAGGGGCTGAGATGGTGCAGGAAACCGCTGAGGTGTTGCCATCACTGCCTGTCACTGCTCTAGTGGGACCGTGGCCTCCCAGCAAACCGCTGGCAAGGGCAGCCCCGGGGAGGTTAACGATGAAACATCAGTGGGAGTGTGAATTGTGACCCTTGAGAGGGACGGCTGCCCATCCACCGGCCTGGCCAGAGGCACAGCTGCGTCCACCAGCAGCAATGCAGGGGTGGCCCTAAGTCAGGTCACCCTCAGCTCCCAGCCCAAATGGGTGACAGGGAGGTTTTAGGTCAAACCCCCCTGTGTCCTGGGGAAAACAGAAGGGAGGAGAAAAAAATTAGTAATTTGGCAAAGGAACCAAGGGGTACTCTTGGTACCCCTTGGTACTAATGTGGCTAAACAGGGCTCGCACTGAATAGGTAGCCAGACCAAGAAGTCATCTGTCCACGTCTCCACAAAAACATAGACCTCGTATTTCCAAGATGTGCAAACCAGGAATGCCTGGTTTTACATGAAAATATATTGACATAACATTTTGAACACTTGATGAAGAAAAGCTAGTCCCTGGGAGGCGGCACTTTGCAAATTACAAAGAAACACGGAGAAGCCCTGCGCTGGGTAGGGGTACGTCATCCATCTATTCAGTGCACAGCAATTTTCTGATAAAGCTGCTGCTTTAGCAGACAAGTCCTGCTGAGCTCTGCTCCTCTCTGCAGCCATGTACCACACGCTCTGCCTGTGCAAAGTCCCATCAGTTTCAGTTATCAAGAGAAAGAAACAAAGTTGTAGCTGCAACAAAAGCCTTCACAGAAATATCTTAAAACAACAAAAAACCCACCTGGAATTAATAGAGCAAGCCATTTTACACAAGGCACTACAGTGATGATGTACTCATCCTGGCAGACTTGCAATTATCTCAACAAGCCCATGAACCTTCCCAAGCATGCTCCCAAAAAATAAGCACAAGTGAAATCCATCTTGGCAGACCCTGCCTGTGAATTTTTGGAGCAGGGCAGGCCCCTGGGAGCCTCCTGCCCATCCCAGCAGCCCAAGCCACAGCACTTGCTCTCCACAGGCCACCTAGCCCCAGGAGTAGGTGCTTCTGTGGCTGTGGGCACACAAGCTGCTCCAACCCCACCTGGCTGCAAGGACTCTACCCTTTGGACACCCAAGCTCGTGCCCAGCTTTCTCATCCTGTGTGCTTTGGCCACGCCACTGCCTTTTCCCTGGATGTGCTCAAAAACGTCCATCCCACCCTTGGTGGAGGTGTCACCCACCTCATGGCATACAGACACAGCTCTGTATGTCATGGGTGGATTCTGCCAAAAATCACACCAGGTGCCACCAATGGACCTCCATTACTGGGCACCCTTTTGCTGTTGGGTGAGCCGCAGTGGCCACATCCTTGCGGTCAGGGCCAGAGTGACAGAGCTAGTGATCCTCTTCCCTGGAGACCCTCAGGCTAGGAAGATGAGGAAGAAGCTTAAAATCACCCTCCATCTGACCACCCTGCTGATGGAGAAAAAAAGGAAGAAACACAACCAAGCACCTGCTGTGTCAGCATCCGGTTGCCCCCTCTCACCTCTCTTTTCCACCTAGGACCCCTCAGGGTGGCTGAGCTCCTCAGCGCAGTGCTCCTGTTGTGACTATTGCAGAAGGGGAAGCAACACGTCACCTGAACAGCGGAAGAGCTGCGGGGAACCGGGCATTAACCTTGCTGCTGCAGGTTTTGTAGAGGCTCAGGCAGAAGTAACTCCTAGTTACATTAATTTGAAGTTATTTCCTCAACTATGAGTGTGAGAGATTTTTTTAAATTCATTTTTAGTGAAAACTTAGTTTTTGCATAATGTGAGTACTCTCATGCAAACAGAAGTCTCCCTAAAAATAATTTACTGAGTGCTTCTGTTGTGTATTCCTCTATATTCCTCTAGCCTGAATTTCTTAAGCATTAATTTTGTTGTCAAAAATGACGCCTTGAAAAAAACATTTAGGAGGTGACACTATTTCTTTTGCCAGCTAGCATACTGTTTTAAGTTAGCTTTTTATTACTCCCCACTCTCCAAATACCCTTCTGAATTTTCTGGAAATTAAAATATAACACAGACAAAAAAGCCTTAGGGGCCAGCTGCGGGCAATGCATGGAAAGGTTGCTTGTGCTGCAGCTGCTGGAGCCGGAGCAGCCCTTCCAGGTCAGGGTCCAGTGAGCTCTTTACATCCACAGCACTACCAGCTCACCTGGGCTGACTGTGGACACCATTTGTCCCAAGGTGAAAACAAACAGAAACTGCAAAGGCTATTTATTGACCAGTGCAAATAAAGGCTGGCTTTAATGCGGTGGGGCATACAGGTGTGCACATGCAGACCAGCTGCACCTGGCCCAGGGACACAATGCCATTAGCTTCTGTCAAGGCCACCTCTGAGGCTGTGGACCTGCTTGGGCACCCGACCTAGCATCAGCCCTGGGTCTAGATGGAGCGTTGGGATTTGATTTATTTGCTCCCGAAAGAATTGCTAAATTGGTGGCCCAGGGCCATGGGAAGCATCCGTGGGCAGGGGATCTCCAGTTAGCTCAGCTGCTCTGGCCGGGGAAAACCAGACCCAGTCTCACCAGTGCTCCTGTAGGGCTGCCTACCCGGGCACCCCCTGCCACTCATGCCCTAGCATTGTGCCCTTCCACCTCCTCTTGGCTCTGCTGCTTCGCCCACAGCAGCCCCCTTGCTGCAGATGTGGGGAGCAAAGCTGACCCCCCTTTCGGGTGCTGAGTGCATGGCTGAGGCATCCCAATTATTTCTTTTCTCCCCCACCCATCTCTGAGGCTCCTTTATTTCTTTTCTCCCCCACCCATCTCTGAGGCTCCTTTTTAATTAAGTTAAAAATTTTTTGGAGCAGAGTGTGTATTTCCGTCCGGACCCAAGTGGGCAGGAATCGAGTGTGGGAGCCTAGTCTTAGCTGCGACTCCATGTTTCTGTGTGGGGATATTGGGCTTTCACCGTGCTGTGCATTGGTGTTTCAGCCCCCCCCTTCACCTGATGCATCCCCAGTGAGGGCATCTCTCCTGCCCTCTACCAGTGGAGGACGAAGACTGGAAGCAATTTGGGAAATGGGCTGTAACTTACCCTGTGCACACAGTGAGGGAGAGGCCAGGGAAAAAGAGAAAAAAAAAAAAAAAACAACAAA
>VWZL01004582.1:0-59702 GCA_013396915.1 Stercorarius parasiticus | reverse complement strand
GCTCAGATCGGGATCAAAGGCAGATGAACGGACAGGGTCCTCCTCAGACGTCGGCCATTGAAGAAGAAACCGAGCCCCCTTGCCCCTTTGATCCCTTAGCTTTTATACTGAGCGTGATGCAGATGGGGTGGAATACCCTGTTGGTCAGTTTTGGGTCACCTGTCCCGTCCGCTCCTCCCCGCAGGTGGGACCCCTCTACGCTTCTCCGCTTCCGACCCTCTAATGGGCAAAAAGTGAAGTCAGCTGACCTTGGTTGTTATAGCAATAAGTATAAGCAAGAGCCTCTCTGCGTACCATTCCTTGGTATAATCAGGTCTTATCACTCTGAGAGCGAACAGTTTCTGAACAACATGCTGTTAATTTCAGACTTTAGTCAGTTAGAAGAGGCCCAGCTAAAAAGTAAAATTACAAATCAGAAAATTTGTTCTGTTTTACCTCAAACCAGGACAAATGCCAACAAAACATTTTGTGGATTCCAGACTGTTCATGCCAAAAAAACCAAATGGGGAAATAAAAGGAAAGAGTCAGAGAAAAGAGAATTTCTTCCTGGCATTTTTGATCAGTATTTTTGGTTTTCATTTAAGTGCATTTAAGACATCCTTCAACTGAAAGGTCTTGGACTTGAAAGAAAGCATCACCTCTCAGGTTGAACCTGGTATTTAGTTTGATCCAAGCCATTTTATTTACTTGTTGTTTTTCACCTGGTATTTTTTAATTGCTTTGAGTCAGAACAAAACTTTTCTTCTCCAGTTTTTTCAAAACTAATTATTCATGCAGCGCTGTAGCATGATGGACCCACTAGTCTCCACAAGAGCCTGTACTCACTCATGTTTATTAGCATTTACATAATGATTTTGATGCTTCCCAAAACCAATGCACCGTTTTGCTTGAACTTCTGTAAGGTTTCAGAAAACTTCTCCTCCCCTCCCTTGGTATTTCTAGTATTAAGTCTGCCATAGGAAAGGCTGCAGCTGGAGTGAAAACACCTGTATGTGCCCTCTCACTGGAGAGACTTTCCCTATGGCCTGGGACCTCCCTCCATGCTGCTCACCTGCTGCTGGAAGGGCAATGGGGGCGGTGTCTCCTCTCCCACACACTCGCAGCATCTCATTGACCCTCTGAAACCAGTGAGGTAGCTTTTACTCTCTCATCGATGAAGACGCTCCTGTGCATCCAGGGGATGAGTCACAGCAGACACCGTTTTTTCACTCCCCGAGGTGCCTGGACTTCATACCAACCTTTTCCTTTGAGGGGAAAAAAAAGTGCATTAATCTAGAGCGGTAGAGGAACCAAGACTGAAGAAAACCAGGCTGCAACCCAGGCCTGCTTCCCTTGCCTGGCAAAGATGAGCAGCTCCACACTCCTGCCTGCTTGCTGCCTTCACTGCTGCTCAAATCCACCTCCCAGGCTGCAGAAACCTGCTGCAGCCTGGGGAGATGTTCACAGATCCATCCCACTGTGGGATCCTGCAGCTTTCACTGCGAGAAAGGGCAAGAAGAAAGTATTAAACTATATTTCCATAGATGCTTAGAAAACTTAGAAAAAAGTGAAAAAAGCCAGAGCAGATGTTTGAAATGAGGCAAAAAAGTGACTGTAAATAATTGCTACTGATTTGCTGGCTGAGCTCTCCTCTATTAGCCACATTTGATCAGAAGAGCAGTTTTATCTCAGTTATGCAGTTACATATCAGTTGTAAGCTTAAGTAATGCCTTACTTAACGTTTCCGCCCACTCCCTGTTTTCTCAAGCCTCAGGTGTGTGCTCTTCCACCTTCCTGGCCCATCACATGGTTCAGTGTCGTGTCTTGTCTTGTCTCAAGCGAGCACATTTTATTTGCTTTTGGCCTGCAGACTGAGTTTGTAATAGCTTCCAGAAACCACCGTTGTTTTCCATCAAAGCCAAAGGAAGAAGATACCAAGGCTGAGCGGCTTCTTCCCTGCCCCGCTCGGCCAAGAAAGCTTTCATGCTTAATGCATGGCTTTGTTCCTGCATATTGCAGCAGCCATAAAACAAAGCTCAGATGGCTTCAGACAGAAGTGAGCACCAGTGTACATATCATAAAAGCAATTACCAGTGAGGCAGAAGAAACACAGGCAGGAGGTAGCCAGGAGCAGCAGGGATAAGCTGATTTTGGGACATGGGGTGCAGTGAGCAGCAGTCTGGGGAGCTGCAGGATGCCTCGGCTGTGCCCAGACCCACACTCAGTCCCACCATGGCTTAAAACACATCAGCACCAGGCACCCCATATGATTGTATCATTAGTTCCTTGTGGAAACATTTACTGTTCAAAGCAGCACAAGTTATTGGCTGTGCAGGAAGAAACTAAGGATTTTGGGGAGTGAGGCTTGGGGCAGCAGCGTCCCAGCTCCCTCTCCATCTGGAAGAGACCGAGGCAACACCAACCACATGCAAATGCCCCAAGGCTCTGCCAGACAGCAGATCCCATGGGCCCAGTGCCTGGGTGTCTGCCAGCTTCAAAGGGAGCTCAGACACCGACCTGAGGTGTCGATCTCAAACCAAATCCCAACAGCAGCAATGCCCGGTTCATGGTGCACATCAGTATGAATGATGGCTACAGCCACAGCGTCCAAGAGCCTCAGCTCTCCATCCGTCCCCAGTGTATGGAGGAGCTGGAACTGGTCATCTGAGAGAATAAATTTGAATTAATTAGTGCTGCCAGCAGGACTGTAACATCAAAACAACCAGAACAGGTGAGAAGCTGGTGAGGGGGGAGCTGGTGTTCTGCATCAGGTTTCATCTGTATCCACACCACCAGATGAGGCACCAGCCTCAGCTGGGATCTCACCCCATACCGGCCATGTGGGTGACAGGAGCACATCTCCGTAACTCCGGGAAAAGGGAGGGAAGTGACTATGACTAATATGTGCTGCAGGCTGCCTGCTGCCACCTTGGAAACAGCCCTGGTATTCTGAAAACTCGTAGACAACAATTTTCATAAAGAAATTTTGCACTCATCTATTAGGTCTCAGAAAATGAAGAGAAGTTGAGCAGAGAACTGAAATTGGTATTAGTAAGTGTTACTATCATTAAAGAATGGGAGAAATCAAACCACTGTAAATACACACAGTGCCTTAAAGGGTTGGCTTCATAATGTTCAAAATAGCTGCAAGGCATTTCACTTGAGGGGAAAGAAACAAAGCAGAAAAGGATGAGCGATACAAGTGCTGAGAACAGGAGGTCAGTGGCTACAAAAGCTAGCATCACCTAACTGGAAAAAATGATTGCCAAGAGATGAGCACAGAGAGCTCTAGACAGAAAAAAAAGACGTGGGGGAGAGGAGAAGGCAATGTGAGCAAACACAACAGAGAAGGTAAAATTTCTGAGGGACACAATATATAGTTAATACTGTCCTGTTAGGAAGGATAAAGAGGTTGTAAAGTGAAGAGGATAAGCAGGCAATTTTGCAGAAGCCGGTTTTTGCCTGTGATGCTATTTCCAGACCTCCTGCTTCTGGAGATGAGGGTCCAGTTTGCTGGACTGATGCCTGCCACTTGTTTCTGCCCATCCTTGCACCTTCCGGGTTTCTGCTTCGTCACCCCTCCAGCAACTTCTGACAGAAACCAGTTTAAGCCTGGAGGCTCGCAAATCCCTGTCTTCTGTGTTTCCCAGGCCAGGACAGTGAGCTGTTGGTCCTTCCCTGCCTTGATGCCTTGTCCTGGGTTTCCAGCCATGGTCTGTTTTCTTGCTGTGACAGAAAAAAGGGAGGCAGGAGGACACAAGCCCAGGGTGGCCAGGCGAGAGCTGGCAGAAAGGCTGCAAATGCCTGCCAGAGCACAAAGTCTTTAGTCCTTCCCTTCAAGGTCCCCTCATTGCATGACACCAAGCTAAAAGCTCTCCTGGGGAGCTCCCATGACAGACACCCCCAGCATCACCCCAGCCAGCCACAGGGAGGACAAGGTGCCTCCTTAAAGGAATGGTTCTCTTCCCTCCAGCCCTGGCAGCCCAGAAAACCCCCCCACACCCTCAGCAGTGCAGCCCCTTCCCACCATGGCCATTGCTTCCCAGCACTTGAATTTAGAAAACCAGCAGCTGTCAAAAAAACCAACCAAAACAAGAGAGGCTTCATAAAGCTCGCTCCCCTCCCAGGAAAGGAACGCAAGGCAGATGCTGGCAATGCCAGTCGGTGACAGAGAAATCCCTCAGGCAGGACAAACATTGCACAATAGTATGAGATATTCACTAAGCAAAAGTGGAGACAAGCTATTACAGACGCCTTTTAATCAAGTATTGCCCCATCTTGGCCAGAAGTGCCAGTTAGATGAAAGACACAAATAAGGTGCACCTTGCGGGGGGAGGGGGAAATCAAGCAAGATTTGCCTTAATGTACTTTAAATCAATTTTCCCCAATTTCATTGATGAAGTCTCACAAATCATAAAGCAAAAGAAATACCCTAGTATTTTCTCTCCTTTGTTTTTCAATTGGTTTGTTCATCAGAGCAGACTGTTTTCATTTTGTAGTTTTCATGAATTAGCATAGTTAAGTTTTTAACAAATTTTTAGCCTCAAATTCTACTTCAGTAAGAAGTAAGAGAGAAAGAAGTAAGAAGTAAGAATAAGACTCGACCCATTTCCCAGACTCAGGGCAAACAGCTTTGTAAGGCTTTACCAACTTTATACCACACAGTGAATTTCAGAAAATAACCACTGAGTAACTTTGCAATAGAAAACTTCCTTTAATTTTTTTAAGTGTTTGGATACCTGTAGGTAATAATGCTACGATTTAAATAATTATTTTGGCAACTGATTTAGCACTTAAAATGACCACAGCAGTTCGTACCTCTAACCTACAAGACAGGCAAACACAGGCAAGATTATCTAAGCTCAAAATTTCCTGAAAACCTTTTAATAAACTTCTTAGCTGTAAGAATAAAACCAAACACCACCACCAAACTCCAGAGGCCACGCAAAGCAGAACCATCTCGTGCATGGTGGCCCTTTGCTCCCCTAAATGAGCACTCCTGTCACCCCGAAGCACATAACACGCGCCTCTGCTTCCAGTGAGGAGCTGGCAAGATGGGTCCAGAAGGATTCACACCTTGGACTCAAGAAAAATAATTTCAACAATTTTATACCCAGAAGTACCCAAATCCTCTTGCCCTACATTTTCCCTTTGGATACAACTTACTTTGCAGAAAAGCAGCATTTTCAGTATAAACCAGTAGGTACACTTTTCCCCAAGAGCAGGATGTTTGGGTTCACTTTATCATTCCTATGTGCCTTAATTCTGCCCCTTCACATCCACAATCAGAGATTTCCATTGCATTTCAAGGACAGTTGAAAGCATTTAAGGATTTGGGAACACTACAATGGCGTGTTTAAGTCCTTCATCTGTCCTTCAGAAACCAGATAATGGTGGTGCTTACCTGCAGCATTAGTCTTCAGAGATGAACTGGAGCTCTCGTCTTGTCTCAGGAGAGACTTCTCTTAGTGCAGAGAAATCCTATTTTCAGTTGGATTTATAGACACAGGACAGCAATGTGCACGTTTCCTTAGATCCACTAGAAACTGGATGTTGCAGCTTTAGTACCCACATTTTAGTCATCCCTAAGAAAGAGTAGACCCAGCAGACTGGGGCACCAGAAAACTTCCCTCAGACATGATGGCAGCATTTGTCTCCATGTTCATGACAACTGCCAGGTAGGCCTGTGGGGCACCCTTAAAATACATCTCAGAGCAAAGCCGTCCTGAGCTTGTAAAGAATAGCTGAGGGGGTGTCAGAGGTCTCACTTCCTCCTCACTGAATTTAGCAAAGGGTTTCAGACAGCAAAAATTATGGAGACAAACATCGGCTTATTTTTAAAACTAAGACAACTTTTTGTTAATCAGAATCAGACAAAAGGAAAATGTTTATTTCTCAATTCAGCCAAACTGGGGAAGAGGAGATCTTTTCCTTAAGAAAAACCCATCCTCAATGAGCATTCTGCTGGGGCTGAAGCAAGATTGCTGCAATCACCTTCATTCCCTTTGTGACTCCCAAAATCTGGCGAAAACCTCTCACTGAACATCACCATAACACTTTACCTGGCTGGGAAAGCCCATTCCAGCAGTTGCCCCCTCAGTTCACCACCCTCCACTGTAGCTACATGGTTCTGAAGAATGGGTTCACCCAAATGACCAAAGCACTGGAACCAAACCCATCCCTGAAGCTCTGCTGCCTCTCAGTTTAGTTTTTTTTACCCAGCTTGTTCTAACCTTGAACAGGAGGGCAGGGAAAGGGGGTGACAAAGGATAGCCCAGGAGCAGGAAAGGAGCATGTACCAAAAAAAAAAAAATCACTTATATCCATCGTTAGATTACTATTACACAAGCAGCAGCATCTCCTTTATCTCAGTAAGGCTCTCAGTTCCACGCAAGTTATTCCCCGTTGCAACCAGGTATTAAAAAAGCATTCCTCTTTGGTGGATGATTGGTGTTAAGATGCGAGCTAGAAAATTCACATATAGCTTTGCATTTCCTTTCTTTTCTGATGTTCTCAAGGCCGAGACAGAAAAGGGTGGTATTTAGTATTACAGAATATAACAGTTACCTTCAGATATTGAAAACAAGGAGCTGAAAATGTGGATTGGAAAATACATGCAATCCAGCCCACTACAAAAACAATACAGCCCATTCACTTCCAATTGGTCAAGCTTCTTGTGAGCTGTGTGTCTCCAAAGCATCCTATTAATGCTTCCAGCATTGCTCACATTTGTAATTGCATTAATCATGAATTATTACTGGGCCAAGTAATTTTGATATAAACAGGAAAGAATTGTAGGACAAATAGGAGACATTACGAGCACATTATGCATTACCAGAAAGGAATGCAGAAATTCATATCAATATAATAAGAAAACTGAAAAAGAAAGCGGGTGCCTTTTCAATGACTGGCTGCTATACTTCAGAAATCCAGCTCTACATCAGCTTTTAAAAGGGATTCCTATGCAGAGTTACCTCATGCCCAAGCACTCTGAGCTTCACAGGCTGCCTTTCGATGGAGCTCAGAGATGGTACAGAGTGTGGGAGTTGAGTATGTTTGGATAACAAATTAAATCTTTCTCTGAGGAAACCCTGGCAATGTCCATTTCCTTCCCCTTTTATCATTTTCAGTAATAGGTCCTAGATTTTACCCTGCTGTGGGCACACGTTTGGTCACGCAACTGGTCTTACAGACAAAGGAGCTTCTCTCAGCAAGGTTACTGCATCAGCACCTTTCCTCTCTATGTGCCAAACCTCTGAAGCACTGGGCAGAGGTAAGTAATGGAATGGCAGCGCATTCATCAGTATAATTTAATTCTGCAATATATATAATTTCTGATCGAGCTGTTCTGCTAGCAATCTTCACATCCACAAAGCACTGCACCGTGTTCATCTCCCTAAGGATTTTGTCCCCTTAATCAGTACAGAAATAGAAACTAAGAGAAAACCACATCAATTTATAAATACAGACATAAATACTGGTTTATACTGCTTGGTTCATGAGTTGACGAACTAATAAAGCATTTGACTTCCAAACTTCAGACTGCATGATCCTCTGTTCTCACGCTATTGAATCCTGCAGTGTTGGGATGGGAACATGGGAACATTATCAAACCTGCACCTTGTCTCATGGACACTTCTGCTGTGTGCTCTCTCAAACCAGCCTGTCAACAACATAATTATTTTCTCCACCCTTCACCAAGGAAAGCCACAGCTCTTCCATAACAATCTCCCAGTTAAGAGAAAATGTAGGAGTCCTTGCTGTAAACATACAGAGCATCAGTACAAATGGTGGGGTGTAGATATCCATATTGCTCAATGTGCAGCAGCTACACAGATGCCCTTGTGTTTGTGACTGATGATGCAGCACTACAGGAGACCCACACCTTCTGGGGTCACAGCCAGCAACCAGGCAAGGTATGCTAAGAATTCTCTTGTGGCAGCAGATGCCCATAAGTAGGCAACTGATTTGAACTCCGGTTAGCTAGGATACCGAAATAGCTACCTTTAAGATCAAAACCTGCACTTAGAGACAAGAAAGGTCAGATTACCGACAAAATCCAAAGCTACAAAAGAAGAAATAAGTATTGCAGAGCTGCAGTGTGTAGCCGCGAGCCAAGCTGAAGGTGGAAGTTGCAAATCCTCTATACTCCTTTCCTTCTTTTCTCCCTGAAAAGAGGGAGGTTGTTGAAGAAGGTACACCTGTAGAGGCTTGCAAACCAGAAGCCAAACTGTTCTTCCATAGTTTGCAAACAGGATGGACACAACCCCCAACTTAGCCTCCAAGCACCACAAGGCTCTTTGGATTACTTCAACAGGGCTATACTTCTCTATTTTCACATTTGCTTGGGAAGAAAGCAATGTCGCTCACCATGTAAAGGGAAGCAAACGCCTCACAGAAGAAGACAAAGGCAGTGCTACCATCTGTCTTTGAAGTTGTGAGCAGCAAAACAAAGGATGACTGCAATTTTTCTGCTTTGTACCACTTCAGCGACCTCCAGGTCTGTAGGACACCAGTTTGACCACTATTGATCGAAGAGAATCCAGACTCAAATGCATGGGTATGCAAAAAAGCAATTAGTGTAGAAGCCCCTCAAAACCAAATCAAGCACACACCATTCTATGTGGTCTTCAGCTTCACCCTTTATTTACAACAACAGCTAGACTTTTTTAATGCAAGAGCAGGACAAGAGCAGTGTTAAAATACACATAGGTAAAGTAACATTTACAGACTCCTATGCTATGGAGTCACTCAGCCCACTCTTGCACTACAAAATCCTTCTAAAACAAAAAGCTTAAATCATCATCAAAATGGTTCTGGAATTGCTTCTCCCAGCAGTGGAACAAATGACGTGAAGCAGACCAGAATGATAGCATTGAGCATTTCCCATTTTGCAAAAAGCAAGAGAAACAGACAGTTAACAAGATTCCCCCCTCCACCCTTCACTGTTTACTCAGGGAAGGAGAACACAGTCTCTGCATCAAAAAGTACAGGTGTCTGCATCAAATTAATGCTGGTTCTGGTGTTGTAACAACTAATTTTAAACATTTTTCTAACTCATTTTAACCCACAAAAATCAACTTTCTGAAATGTAAATAATCCCCTTTCCCCATCCCTTAGATACAGTATCCTTACTTGACTTTAAGAAGAAGAAAATTTAACTTGAATGGTTCACAGTTGCTGCTGCCGTCCTTCAGTTCCAGCTTTGAAAAAGCAAGATGTGCATCTGTAGTAAGAGAGGATTAAAGGAAGAACTGCAACTAAATGCAACCAGTGACCAATGCCAAGTTTCACTTGGAAACCTGTTGCAAAACCAGATCTAACATGTGGTTTTATCACGCATTCTAAAACCCGTGATGCTTGCAGAAGCATCAGTCATTTGCCCCTCCTACCAGAGGCTGACAAACGCATTTGAAGGCAAAAGATGAGAGAAAGGAAAAGGACACACAAGAAAGCAGGAATGCAAACCTTATTTTAGGTTTAGACTTTTTCTCCCTGTGATCCAGTCCAATCATATCCTGCAGGATCAGAGGTGCCATAGCATCCTAATTTTCCAGAAGACTAACGGAGTTAAAGCTGCCTCTTCCAGTGGACATGGCAACCTCTCCCCACCTCTACTTGATGAAACATAGTGACACCTCATGTATCTTTACTGAAGACACAAATGGGCATATTGAAGGTCAAGAGTTATTCATCCAGCCATTACAGCAAGAGATCTTCAAGACAACATATTAGTGGTACAGAGGTTGGCACAGAGAATCTGCAACAACAAATCCAATTTATGTTGAACTGCACAATATTCCTGAAAATATTCAGTTGTTGTTCACCCATAAGAGAACTTTGTGGTGTAATCTTCAGGCTGCAGCAAAGAGGAAAAAGCTTATACATCTGCTAGAGTTGCACATATTTTATGGTATTTAAGATAACCCCATAGTTGTTTCCTCCAAGAATTTCTTCTTATTTTGTACTAAAAATATCATTTTTTCATATTTTTCCATCTGTGAGTGGTTCGCTGTATTACAATGATGCATAAAAATTACACACAATTATTTCAGTGTAGGCGATCTCACTTATGTTGTTATTTATGAGAAATCACGAGAAGGGACAGAACTACCTTTTGTTATACTCCACTGCCTTAATTTAAGCAATTGCATCCATACACATATGTCTAAATATGCAGCCTAGTTATCAGAGGAGCAGGTCTTCTGCAAGGTCTATTGCAACTCTGAAAATCAGACCACTTACTACTTGTAATAAATTTACTACTGTGTGTAGACTGAACTGAAAGACTAGTTTGAAAACTGAGAATCGTTACCTGAAATTACAGAAAACCAAAGCAAGCCCTGATCAGTAACATTTTCTTGTTATACGAGCAAAATCCTCTCTATAGGGCAGGAAAGGAAAAAAGGAAAAAACAAAGCAAGTCTTCTATTGTAAAGTACTACAGTTAAGCAGGAAAAATGCTCATCTACTCTCAAAAATGAAAGATCATTTTTGGATTAATAAATTTAAACACAACAGCCACAAGAGAAAATTACCAGAACTAAGAGTTAGATATAAGAGGCAGCTAGAAATTAAAAAACAAATACAGCTATACTATATTAACTGTATTTCAACACAGTATTTTAATACAGTAGCCTATTTTTCTATCCCAGCCTGTTTTGATTTTTAAATCACTGTAGCAATTTAACAGGAAAGCTAGTTTCACTAATTGAAATTAAAGGCTAATTTTACCAGGTCACTGTATAGACAGAATACAGATGGCAGTATTTAGAAAGCTGGAGACTAGTGTCTGCACATAGAAATTTAATTAAAATATGAGTTTATATCAATTGTTTTTATTAGATATCAGCAGTTTACAAATTTGAATTAAGAAATAAAGTTACAGAACAGAATTAACTTGAGCTCATTCTTGATTGTGAGGGTTTTTTCTTCAAGGTCATAATTGTTTTTATACAGGATATCATGAACAATAAATTCTAGACTGTCTAAAACACAGCCCCGCTATATTTCTTCATTCAGTATTTCATAAGTTATCAAAAAACTATGATTGTTCTAAACATTTTTAACAAGCATTTAATTAACTGCACTATTAGGCCCTTTATATATTTTAGGTTTTTTTCAATTTGTACACAGTACAGATTTTTAAAAAGCACTTAAGGATTCTACATTGCAACTTTTTTTTAACTTTCAAAACCAGGAATAAATAGATTGTTCCCACGACAAGATGAAATCCACTATTCAATATACCACGCGTCTTCTCTTCTCCATACCTCACATCTAAGCATACAATTTTCTAGCAGGAATACCGTTTTAAAATACCAATTCCCCATCATTTTAATGCACATCCATTTATGACTGCAAGAGCTTCTACTTCCTGATAAGAGCAGGTTTAACTTAGTTCTATATGTTGCTACAGTCCACTAAATACCACCTCAGTAAATGCTTAATTTAAATCTTCTTCTCCATAGCTCGTAAAACTGTCATAAGACAAGTTACGTCTGGTGAGTAAGGATGCAACTGCACAGAGGTTTCTATTAGGAAGCCTTATTTCCAATGTATGGTTCATCCTTCTTTCTCCTTCATGCCTCACAGCCAAAACCAGTAATAAAATAAACTTCCAACATCTAAAATTAAGGTTGCTAAGAAATACAAGACTGTAAAGGGGAGTAAAAAAAAAGAAAAGCATATGCAATGTAACAAGTTGCTACAAGATTTCTGCTCTGTAAAGATGAAAGAGCAGTAGGAAGAGGCTGAGCCAGAAAGCTGCACAAATAAACAAATATGCTGGGGCATTTAAAAACATCAACAGTCTTAAGGCAACCTTCATTCGAATCAGCAGTATGATTACTTGTATATCTGAAGAGAAATCCTTCTTTAAGGTACTTAATTATGTCGATACAAAAGACATTATGAACCATATCGATCCTAGAAAAGTAAAAAAAAAAAAAGACAGACTGAGTATGTTTTCCATTGAAAGAAATTAATTTTACTTACATTTGTAAAATGAATAGTAGTTTAATTCTTAAAGACTTAAAGAAAATTGACTAGTGTTTCCAAGAACTGAAGCGTATGGTTAAACTCCAGGATAATCAGGCCGATTTTCAAACATCTGGGACCTCTCACTACCTCATACAGGAAATGCAAACTAACTGGAGCATGAAGCATGTTTCACACTACTGAGACCAAGACTGTCAAGTCAATTAAAGAGTCATTACAAGAGCTGGGCTAGATGATTTTTATAGGTCTCTTCCAACTGAACTATTCTATTCTGAGTTATGAACTATTACTACTTTAAAAATAAAGTGACAGCAAATAACTTCCATGATGGAATTGTTGTTTCAGTTGTAAGACAAGATATAAACTATATAAGGAAAAAGACAAAAAAGATATTCTAAGGAAGGTGAGCTATCAGCTACAGATTTATTTTTAAAAAGATAAAAGATCTACTGTCTACCATGAGAGGCCTGCAAAGCTCACTCCCTAAAGATGATTCAATGGCAAGATCCATATACTAAATTTCTACAAAAAGACTTAAACTGATGCTTAATAGTCTGTAATATTTTCACTAACCTGTATAGT
This sequence comes from Stercorarius parasiticus, assembly GCA_013396915.1. Lineage (NCBI taxonomy): Eukaryota > Metazoa > Chordata > Aves > Charadriiformes > Stercorariidae > Stercorarius > Stercorarius parasiticus. The sequence continues at coordinate 47,141 of VWZL01004582.1, read as the reverse complement.
TGTCATCACTCCATTCGCAAGTACGGAAAGTTTTCCGGCCACAGATTTCACTCCTTGTTTAAACTGAGCTACATCAGGAGCTGAAGGCAAGACATTTGTAATATTGTAGCTGCCTAAAAGGAGAACACACACACAAAAGAAGACAACAGAATTTTATATTAAAAGTAGACTTTTTTTCCCCCTGAAATACAATATACTACTAGAAGCATAAAAGACTAATGTCTGATCAACGCTGTAAAAAACACTAGACGTAGATCTCAAATTTCTTGAATGCATCTTCCTTTTAAATTTTTTTCAGATGTTCATAATTCCACGCAGAGTGTCATCTTCTACACTTTGTATCCCCAGCTGAGCAATCAATGTTTGAATAAGACAATTTATTCTGCACTTTCAATCTGTTGCAATGGTATTTGTCTTGTATCATAAACAGTTGTTATTACCTTGCAGTTTAAAGATGAATGCACCTCAGTGGTGGCTGAAGTGATGAACCCTATTCGTGCACATGCACAGGTATGCTTTGCATGCTGTATATACACACATATTTTGCACTACTACATCTGAGGCTTGGAAAATTCTATAGAAATTATAGTAAAGGTAAGTAAGTTTTAAAACTCCAAAACAAAGCTGGCAATCCACCCTTCCTTAAAGCCAATATAGTTCGGCCAGTAAGTGTTAGCTCTACTGCTATTATGAAAAGTATGGGCCTAAAGGAAACAGGAATCAAAAGGTATTTCAAAACTCACTGCATGATAAGTGAGTTTTTAGCATTAACATGCTAACAATCACCCACTCATTTGCAAAAACAATTACTGGCATGCCTTTATATTAAATACCTGATACTGTAAAGGGCACAAATGGCAGTAAAATAGCATCACAGAACTATGATCTTGGGAATAAACGGAGCTCCTGAGAGGAAGCATCCCAAAACAGACAATTTGCAAAACAGAGGCTGCAATCTGTAGCCTTAATTTAGGCACGTAACCAACTGACAGTCACGACCAATCGGGACACAACTTGTGAGCAGTTACTGAACCTCGGACAAACTCCTCCAGCCGCAGACTCCACAACCTGCACAACTGGTAACGCTCTTTTGACAGCAGTTGCACACAGAACATTTCTACAAACTGTCAGCCCTTTCTTCTCCTTTTTTTTTTTTTCTTTCTTTTTTGTTTTTGAACAGGAGTGGAGGAGGAAGAGAAAGAGAACCTGAAGCTCCTCTTTTCATGTGAAATTAAAGGCATGTCCCTCATTAGTATGCTGAGACAGCCATGACCTTAGACAATTTGATTTACCTAAGTTAAGTGGCTGACTCATTGAGACAGGTACATAGTCACATTAAGAGAGCTTCCCACTGCATTCTTTAAAGCCACCTAGCACCTGTTTCTACAATGCATGAGCACACTTCTTTATAGACTATTTTCAAAAATTCACTGTCACTGAGGCAGCCCTATTTCTGAACTGTAATTCTGACTTCCTCACAATTTGTTCAACTTACCAAACGCTTCAGCATTTTTGTTATTAAAGTCAGGGTCATGGAAATAAAACTTGCAGATATAAATAACCTGAGAAAAGCTCTAACCACCTCTCAGCCACATGAATTTCTTCATGTTTTTCTGGTTATGTATGGTTATCTGAAAAACCTCTTGTCAATGAGACAGGAAAGCAATTCCTTTTCTTTTGATTTCCTTCAAAAATCAGTATCTGCAAGTCAGCCATCTGACAGGGCATCTTTTGTAAGCAACAGGTCTGAAATAATGCAAAGTAAAAGTGTTTTCTTGCAGCCCCCTCTTTTTGGTAAATAGCTCCTACAGCATTCTGTACAAAAGCAAGCATCCCAAAACTGTTCTACCCTAAAATCTCAGCAGAGCTCATAAAAACAGCTTCAGATTCAAAGGACATCTCATTCTCGCAAGGACCCCAGAATTACAGCAGTGTTTTTGCTGCCAGCCTCCGGTCTCCTGATTACCTTTATTTTATGGACCAAATAATGGCCTTGGCAACAATTCAACACCAGACAAGCTATCAGTGCAGTCCAAGAAGGGCCACTGTCAAAAGACAGTGGGGTAGGGGGTGTAACAGAACAACATGCAGGCAAGATTCTGTAGATTGAATATCATGTGAATTTATAGTACACAAACCAATAACTCCTAGTTTATTTTTTCCTCACTATTATTTTAGAGGAGTTAGCAACCCACAAAATTTAGCAGAAGTTTAGTCTTTAAATTTATGTGTTTGGTTACATGCCAGTCACAGAGTAACTAATCTCGAGTCACAGGCAGGTATTTTCCATACCATTATGAGGAATCTCCGCATTCCCCCACAAGCCCCAAGAACCTTTCCAAGTGGTCAGTGATGAATAATCATTTTTGCACAACTCACGTACACATAATAAACATTATATAATTGCCTGTAAGTGCCCTTATTCAGAATACAGTGAGAATTTGATCACATGCGTGTACATAGAAAGGCACTTTCATATATATATATACACACACAGATATCACATCATACAATTTGCCCCATCTTTAACTTACATTTACCTTTTCCTTGTTCATTCTCTTATTCATTACTGTGTAAAAGCCCCACACATATTACACAAATTAAAGGAAAAAATGACTAATTCCATATAAAATAATTTCTATGCAAGAAAATTAAAAGGAAACACACAAAGAAGTACTACAGATAGATAACAAAATAATATTTATCACAATCCCATGTATAATTGAAAACATAGTTTATAAATTCAGAAATACCATTTCCCTGTGCGTGTGTTCCCCACATCTTTTTTTAAGCACAAGTATGACACCATGCAAATATTTTATACATTTTTTAATTTTTAACTTCTTTTTTTACATTTCAATCGACTAAAATCCAGCTTAAGTAACTGGTAACAGGAGTTATTCCTATACTAGCCAGTGTATTCAAAACTTGCTTTCAGGGAATCAAAACTGAACAGTCACTTTTTTTTCCCCCTCCAACTTTTCCAAAGTAAAATCAGATGCTATGTACTGTTTCCTTTTCCAGCCTATTTATATAATTACTCACAGATTTCAAGTTCTTCAATAATACTTTTCTTCCATTTCTTGAATGAAATCGAAAAAAACTCCATTGAATGAAATCCATCTGACCCGGTCAATAAAATTTTCTAGTACTTCTTACCTTTTCTATTTCACATTGTTGCACTACCCAAAAAGGGTGCTGGAAAGAAAACCTGTGAGATTTTCAGTGGCCTAAGGGCCTACTTTTGAGTAGCTAATGCTTCCTCCTTTCTAATTTGATGAACTATACTCCCCACTGTAAGGTGTTCCAACAAATCTTTTAAACAGACAAACCAGGTGTAAAGTTTCTTTAATAATTTAGCAAGACCAGTGTTAGAAGCAGATATCGTGATGAATGGATATGCCACGCAACAGATTACATGGGAATATCAAGGCCACTAACATTTTATTAAATATTCCTCTTAGATTTGTTATTATTACGACAGCTATTTTCACGTCTATGAATATATAGGTTATTTATGGTAACTTATAAAAAAACCTGCCAGATAGTCAATTTAGGTGTTACTTCACTTGTTTTTATAAAAAAATATTACAGTTCTCCTTTGATAAAAAGTTTTCACAATATAGTTTATCATTTGCAACAAGTCACATAAAAACCAATATAAAATATTGAACTTACTGAACTGAAAACACAGAACTTGAAATTTAAGATTTTTTTTTAAATACTGACTACACCTGTTACACTTGTTTGACCTATTAGCAATACTAGAGCATACTGTACTTTGCACACTTCTTGCAGAATACAGCAACAGCTAGCCGATAGCATAACTAGAAGCAGAGTATGGGAGCGTATTCACTGCATAATACAGTTTCTCACTCTGTTCAATATGTACCTGTTGGTTGTTTTTTCTGATCTTCAAACAAGTCAGCTGAACTTATAGATGAGCTTCCAGAAAGTCTTTCTAGTCGAGCCCTTGCTTCATACTAGAAAAGAATTGAGAAGTATTGTAACAGTATGCTGTCGTTTTTCAAGGTCATGTCAAATAATTCATGAAATTACAGGTACAGTTCCAGAACATAAGAATCCAGCTGAAGTTGACCGTTCTGAAAGCTGTTCCCATTTTGTATTTTTCGCATGACTTAGATGGTGTGAGTTTGTCCTCATCTCAACTTACTTCTGAGTTGATCGAAGAGGGAAGTTTACCACTGCAACACCAAGAGGCCTACTCACTGCTAGATACCCTAAAAAAAGGGGATTGCTGAATAGGCAGAAGAGAACGAACTACACAACCATTAAAAACAACTACTAAAAAATGTGAAATGCAGTGGTTGGGTAGGGTAAGGAAAAAGCACGGCAGTTAACATCATGTTAACCCTTCTAATCACATGATGCTTTTAATTCAACTTTTTCTGAGTTCTTCGGGAACGGTAATGCATTGATTATATTTTTTTTACATTACTGTTTACATTATTAGTTTTGCATTAAAAATAGATTTTTAAAAATTATCCCTCACCTCCAAAATGCAACATAATATTAATCTGTTTTTTATTCCTACACTGATTCAATTACATGTCATTTGTTGAACCATTTATCTATTTGCTTAGTCTTACAATAATAATAATATTTCCATGTAACAGAAGGGAGAGCTTTTGTAACAATGGTTTGTTAGCATCACTTTGGCTACTGAGCATCACTTTGACTTACTACAAAAGAAGCCTTCACACAGCATCAGGCTGATTCTTTCAAAAATAAAGACTGCTGAATAATAGCCTACCAATTCTATCAGAGAGGAATGATGTTGGAGGTAAGTTCCTATGTGCACCTGCAACTTGTACATTTCTATCAAACAAATATTCAAGAGGACGTAATTCTATAAACTTATTAATTCTACCAATTTTAACTATTTATTGCCTTCTCTCTATACAAGAACATCATGTTTATAGTCAAAGAATATTTTAACACTCAAAAATATTTATCACTGCTTTCCACTTACATCAGCATGATCTTGCCTTCCAAAATACATGTCTGATGAAATTGCTTTTACGTTGCCAAATTTTTTTTGTGCCTCATCTGTGTTTAAAGATGGTTCATATTCAGGCTTACGACGAGATGTAGGCCTAAAAGAAAAACAAACTGCATTAGTGAGTGTAATTTTTATTTATATCATGGCAGAATGCAATAAATCAAACAACAAGCACTATCATCTTTGTTTTGTGAAGCCTAAAATTATAATTGTGATTTATTGTTTTTAATAAAAATTAAATCACTATGAACCCAGGATAAAGAAATTCAGATAACTAAGTGGATAATAGAAGCAAATAAAATTCCAGTGACAGTTTTACAAGGTGGTGAATATATAGTATTTCAAATTCATTAATCCTGTATCTTGATTTTCAGAGTTCATTTAAAAAGCAAGCCAAAATTATGTCAACAAGGATAGAATATTTCTACAAAACCTCAAAAAAACCAAAACACAATGTCAGTTAAATTCAGATTTAAACTAATAGTACAAAAAGGTTCACCATCTTTTGACTGTCACTGCCTTCTACCACAAATGTACATATTCAACACTTGCCTTTTTTCTCTCTTTCCTTAAAAAAAAATAAATGTACTCAAATAAGGAAGTAATAGCATTATGGACGTGAACTCCTATTTTTTGTAATATGAATCACTGCTCGAGTCTTCAGGAAACAAGAGAACATGCTTGTGTTTGAAAAAAGAAAAAAGTTGTACTTAAGTGCACAAATTGTATTGTGCAGGTAAATTAAATTAACGGATAATAACTGAAGCAGAAAACAACAATCGAGCGCACAAAACCCCATGTTCTTACATTTTCCACTTGATTACAAAGATAAAAACACAGTTGTTAGAGAAGAAATATATTTTTTTTTTTCAACATCACAACAATTAGACCTGTTGTTTGCAAGTATCTTCAATACCTTCACCCTGAAAGCTACAGTTTCATTTAGTTGGTAACTGGGTTCACCACACAAACAAAGCAAGTAAAGCAAATATGCTCTCAGAACAGTGCAAATATTTGTTTTTCTCTCCATGTCTTTTATCTATTTTTTTGCTGAAATGCTTTGGAAATTACCTCCAACACATATACTCAATAGCACTGAGCAAAACAGTGCTTAAAATGCAAATAACTAAACAGGAAATTCAGCTTGCAAAAGAAATTCAGCCAGGAAGTCTCTTGACTGCTGATGAAAGTTATGGCCAAATTTTCTCTCTAGACTGAAAAAAAATCCCACTACTATGACCAGAACTCAAATCATATTAACAAGCTTGGGCCTGCTATACAAAAAATCAGTCAGGTTTTCTTTGTATACCTGTCTGAAAATCCTGTACTTTTTGAAGTTAACATTACATCAACATCTCTACTGTTATTTTCTTTCTTCCCAAAAGAATCTGTAGTGTCATCCCATTTAGAGAAAGTACTGCTCCTCAAATCTGAAGAATCATAGTACCTAAAATAAAAGAAGAAAAAAAAGTATTGAAAAAGCAGGAACTTTATATAGTTAAATAAATATTACTTTAATAATTGTTCACTAGCAAGTAAGTTTTCAGCACAACAGTAGCTGTCAGTGAATAATTTGGATTTCATAGTATTGGTTAGAAGCTTTCTGCAGTTGAATCCAATGGATTTTTGGTTTTTTGCACACGTATTTAACCGAATGAAAAGTTTGGCCTTTCTTTAGCTGGATACGGTCATGAATGCAGTGAACTGCCTGAAAGATTGTGTCACATCAAAAACAGCAGAGCAAAGTTCTCATTACTTCAAAGTATTATTTCTTCAGTGTCAGACGAAGTGTTGGAAAGAACACCGTCAAGATATCTGTCTGGTTTAAGAGCTTCAGGAGCTAAGAAAACTTCAGGATGGACCCTGTGAGCAAGGCATCATGATGATTACGTCCCATCCCTTGAAGTGTTCGAGGTCAGGCTGGACAGGGCTTTGAGCAAGCTGTTGTAGTGGAAGGTCCCCGTCCATGGCAGTGGTGTTGGAACTACATGATCTTCAAGGTTCCTTCCAACTAACCATTCTATGATCCTACAAGTTAAGGTGGCCTGCTTGTAAAGGCTTGGTGCTAAGAAACCAGCTATGAAAAAAGCCACCACAACTTTCAAGCCACTTTGAACACTCCAGAGTGCCATGAACACCTAACCCATGGTATCCAATTGTGCTGCGGTTTCACACAGGGCAAAATTTTTGAACTAATGGGCTAACAGAGGCTAATCTCACAGTTCCACATGAGTCAATCTATAAGCTACACAAGCAGAGAACCTGCTCCTATTTTCCAAGGCATCAACAAACATAGTTCAGAGCAGTAAGGAAAGCCTTTGTCTCTGGTTCTGTATGTATTTTTTAACACAAATATTAGTATTAAATACCTCTGACCTTTGTAACATGTTTTATTAAAACAATGCTAAATAACATATTTCTTAAAAGGGAGCCTTAATTTAATAAGACAAACTTCTCTGGCATACCAAAACTGCAGAGAAAACACAAACAGAAAAAAAAAGGCAAAAAAAAAAAAGCAGCATGTTATCTTGACCTTTTCCCCTTTGATTATCTACACATATCTAAACTTATATGGAAAATACTTGGAAAAAAACCCAACTATTAAAATGCCAAAGATTAAAAATTTCCCTTTGTGGTTAAGTAAATTTTCTTAAAGTTTGGATACGACCAGGATAGGGTGTAAGATGATCAAAACGACAGAAAGGTAGCAGAATGGAATCATTCAAAAGAACAAGCACAGGATATTAAAGTCCGCACCTGTATTTTGTGAAAAGTACCTTTAAAAAAAAAACGCTTTCCATGTTTGTGTTATGAATAGTCAGGACACTGTTTTTGCAGTTTATGAGAAATGTGACACCTTCAGCAGCAAACTCTCCCACCTCTGTGTATGTAAGATAGCATGGACAGATCTGGAATGAACTTCTATAAAAAGCAGGAATCTCTCTCTGTTTCTCCTAACGGAAAAAGGGAAGTGCATTTAGTGCTCTGAGCAAAGGAGATTCACTGCAATGCAATCTTCATCTTCACAGTATCAACCCACAGAGTAGATGTTACAGCCAGTAGATTTCCTGATGAATGAGGCTTTTTACCCCCTCCACCTTTTAGATACAGGTGAAAAATCCAAAGTAAGAGTCATAGATGAAAGCTGAAAAGAAAGGAAAAACACAGTATCTATTTTTTGGGGCAGATCACTACACTAATTCAATCTTTCACTGTTCCTGTGAGTTTAGGTTGCTTTCAGTGCAACATCAAGCGTAAAAATAAATAAAAGGAAAGCAGAAACTTCCAAACTAGAATGGAACAACACCAGAAAGTAGCTGGTATTCCAAATATCTTCATTCAGCTGCCTCTCCCCCTTACACCAGCTTAGAAACATGGCAAGGCACTACATGCTTTCCTGCAGCCAGGGTCATTTTCTTTTGGCCTAACTTTCCAGTTACTATATCATATGTTCCTATGGTAACAGAGTGTAGAAACGCAGTTCTTCTGTTTTGGGTTGGAGCAGAGCTATCTTTCTTTTCAGTGAGAAAGGCTCTTGCTTATACTTGTTGCTGTGGCAATCAGGGTCAGCTGACTTTTTTGCCCTGTGGAAGGGTTACACCTGTGGACAGGTCAGGTGACCCCAACCGACTAACAGGGTATTCCATCCCATCTGCCATGCTCAGTATAAAAGCTGAGGAATCAAAGGGGTCAGGTTGGCGCCTCTCCAAGGGCTTGTCTTCTTTGGATCTTCTCCGGTGGGTTACTCTTCAATGACTGATGTCAGAGGAGGACCCTGTCAGCTCATCTGCCTTTTGATCCTGGTCACCGTGTTCCAATTCCTGTTTGTCACCGAGTCCAGTCTGGAACTTTCACAGTGCCTGCCAGTGACATCTCCCTAGGAACTTGATCTGGCTTTATATATGTTTATTTATATTATATCTATTTCATTATATACTTTTTTATTTTATTATTAATTTTTCATTAGTTTAGTTTTTTCTAAACTCACAAATCTCTCTGTCTCTCTTCTTCCTCTCCTTAGAGTGAGAGGTGGGGGAGAGTATCTTGTCATTGGCCAACCTGGTCGAAACCATGACAGATTTATTGACACCCAATGTGGGGTGTGAGCTTCCAGTTTTCTCAGGGAATGTAATTCCTAAGCAAAATGTTATATTGTGCCTTTAGAGAACATTGAAGTTAATTCATACAATGCCGCTGAACTTGCTAAATATGTTGCATGGTTTACTTGCTCTTTGTATGTCTATGCAGTGGTTTAAATGTGCTATTTTTGTATGGTTTGTCATTCAGATGTATAATATGGTTACTTGGATAATGGCTATACCTGCATATTTCAGGCATCACACAATGGATTTTATTACTAATTACACTTTTGGTTTCACCTGGGAAAGGTTTAATCTTGCCCTTTAATCCTTATGTCAAAGAGCTAGGGGATGGAAACCTCTTGGGCTGCTTAGAAAATGACTGTTACTTTCAAAAGGCCATGATTTTGTTGCAGGGGTCATTTTGTGTTAAACATTGGTGCAGGAGTGGGCATTGTGTTATATATGTTGCTGCTACTCATATCCCACAGGCCAATTCACAGCTGGCACAGACACAAACCACTGCCCAAGCTACCCCCCCCCATCAGCATGAGCTGCTACTGTCACTACTTCGGCTGCTTCAACAACGAGTACTGCTGGTACTCAAACTGCAACAGATGCAGTACAAGTTGCCCTGTTTACCAGGAAGCAGAAAACAAGATCAACTCGTTCCCCTGCCCCTTAACCATAAAGACCAGCAGAAGCCAGGTAGCATGGGAGAGAGTTCTTCTGGCAAAGATGAAGGAAAGGGTCCTGCTAAGACAGCAGCAATGCAGGACGACTCAGATGTAGAGATAATTGTTAAATCCTTCTCTATAAAGGATTTGAGAAACATGAGGAAGGACTTTCGTCCTCAAGAAGGGGAGACGCTTATCTCCTGGTTGCTCCAGTGCTGGGATAATGGAGCTGATTCCATAGATTTAGAACATAGAGAAGCCAAGCAATTGTGAAATCTGACCAGAGATGGAGGTATTGATAAAGTGATTGGGAGAAAATCACTCTCAGTCTCTGGAGGTGACTGCTATCAGCTGTAAAGGGCAGGTATCCCTTCAAGGAGGATATCGAATCCCATCCAAGTAAGTGGACAAGCATGGAAAAAGGTATCAAGTACTTGAGGGAAGTGGCTGTGCGAGAGGTGATTTATGGTGACTGGCAAGTGAATGTAGACCCTGATGAAATGCCATGCAAACAATCTTTGCTAAGAAAATTTGTGCAGAGTGCACCATTGATGTATTCCTGTACATTGTCAACAATGGTTTGGAGAGGATCTGACACTGATGCACCNCCCTGTCAGCTCATCTGCCTTTTGATCCTGGTCACCGTGTTCCAATTCCTGTTTGTCACCGAGTCCAGTCTGGAACTTTCACAGTGCCTGCCAGTGACATCTCCCTAGGAACTTGATCTGGCTTTATATATGTTTATTTATATTATATCTATTTCATTATATACTTTTTTATTTTATTATTAATTTTTCATTAGTTTAGTTTTTTCTAAACTCACAAATCTCTCTGTCTCTCTTCTTCCTCTCCTTAGAGTGAGAGGTGGGGGAGAGTATCTTGTCATTGGCCAACCTGGTCGAAACCATGACAGATTTATTGACACCCAATGTGGGGTGTGAGCTTCCAGTTTTCTCAGGGAATGTAATTCCTAAGCAAAATGTTATATTGTGCCTTTAGAGAACATTGAAGTTAATTCATACAATGCCGCTGAACTTGCTAAATATGTTGCATGGTTTACTTGCTCTTTGTATGTCTATGCAGTGGTTTAAATGTGCTATTTTTGTATGGTTTGTCATTCAGATGTATAATATGGTTACTTGGATAATGGCTATACCTGCATATTTCAGGCATCACACAATGGATTTTATTACTAATTACACTTTTGGTTTCACCTGGGAAAGGTTTAATCTTGCCCTTTAATCCTTATGTCAAAGAGCTAGGGGATGGAAACCTCTTGGGCTGCTTAGAAAATGACTGTTACTTTCAAAAGGCCATGATTTTGTTGCAGGGGTCATTTTGTGTTAAACATTGGTGCAGGAGTGGGCATTGTGTTATATATGTTGCTGCTACTCATATCCCACAGGCCAATTCACAGCTGGCACAGACACAAACCACTGCCCAAGCTACCCCCCCCCATCAGCATGAGCTGCTACTGTCACTACTTCGGCTGCTTCAACAACGAGTACTGCTGGTACTCAAACTGCAACAGATGCAGTACAAGTTGCCCTGTTTACCAGGAAGCAGAAAACAAGATCAACTCGTTCCCCTGCCCCTTAACCATAAAGACCAGCAGAAGCCAGGTAGCATGGGAGAGAGTTCTTCTGGCAAAGATGAAGGAAAGGGTCCTGCTAAGACAGCAGCAATGCAGGACGACTCAGATGTAGAGATAATTGTTAAATCCTTCTCTATAAAGGATTTGAGAAACATGAGGAAGGACTTTCGTCCTCAAGAAGGGGAGACGCTTATCTCCTGGTTGCTCCAGTGCTGGGATAATGGAGCTGATTCCATAGATTTAGAACATAGAGAAGCCAAGCAATTGTGAAATCTGACCAGAGATGGAGGTATTGATAAAGTGATTGGGAGAAAATCACTCTCAGTCTCTGGAGGTGACTGCTATCAGCTGTAAAGGGCAGGTATCCCTTCAAGGAGGATATCGAATCCCATCCAAGTAAGTGGACAAGCATGGAAAAAGGTATCAAGTACTTGAGGGAAGTGGCTGTGCGAGAGGTGATTTATGGTGACTGGCAAGTGAATGTAGACCCTGATGAAATGCCATGCAAACAATCTTTGCTAAGAAAATTTGTGCAGAGTGCACCATTGATGTATTCCTGTACATTGTCAACAATGGTTTGGAGAGGATCTGACACTGATGCACCAACTGTAAATGAAGTGGCTAACAGGGTATGCCAGTATGAAGACAGCCTCTCTCATCCCCTCACTGGAGCAGCTGTGGAAAAAATGGCTGAGACAATGGAGAAAATGAGTAAGAAAACAGCCGAGCAAAACAAGAAAACTGATGAACTTTTTAATGAACTGCTTGAAAAACTGTCTGAGAAGGGGAAAGAATCCAATTCTTCCCCTCAACAGACCCATGTCTCAGTCATTAAGAAAAAACACCCTCCTACAAAACAGATTCAAGAGAAACAGGACCCACTCAGAGATTTCCCATGGCTTTGTGTCTGCGATTATGGAGAGGATATGAGTAAATGAGATCAAAAAAAAAAGAAACTACACTGGTCCTACAACCGTGAGTGCTTGAGTTGCAAGGTAAAGCAGATGGAAGAAAGAATTCTTCCAGCAGGAGGGTGGCTGTTCCAACCCATGGTAAGCAGTTCTCTGGTCCAGATAGGAGCTCATCTGCTAATCATAGATGGTATCCTCAGCATTAGAGGTGCCCTGCCTCCAGCCAGGAGGAGGAAAGGGATAACAGAGTTTATTGGACTGTGTGGATTCTAATATCCAGCATGATTATTTTGCTTTTGGGCATATATTAAGACGATATTTAAATTACTTTACCTCTATATTCAAAGTCATGGTTTGGAATAAAGGATAACCACCACCTTAAAAACCTTACCAAGTCCAAAAAAATGACTTTATACTTTCTTCAAAGAGAATGAATTTGTGCACCATCTCCAATTAGATTCTACTATTGCTATAACTAGAAGAGCAAGAGCTGTGAACAGCAAGGTTATAATTTATCTTCTAATTACTGAACCAAAACAGATTAAAATGCCTCTTCCATTAATCCTTTGCCTGCTAGTAGGGTTATGAATAATTTGAGAGCAGTAACAGTTCTTTTCAAGGAAAAAGTAGAGAAGCACTGAAATGATAGTTTTCTTTTAGAAGACTGCTGCCAGTTTACTTGGTACCATATTTGAATTTCTGCCACCAGTGATTACACTACCAAGTAATGACACAAAAGCTTTGCTGTTTTTATTTGCCTGTCTACAAGTAATTAGGTACAATTTTTTGTTTCTGTGGTACCAATCCAATAAAGGCAGTTTATAAAAGCAACACCTGTTTCTATCTATCAGTCCAGAAACACCTGTTTCATTGCAATTAGTGCCTGTAGGACTAATTCTTCTTCTTCTCCCTCCCACCAGCAGCATTTTATAGTTTGTTTTGCATTCATGCTCTGATCAAAGATTCATCAATTATTTTATAGACTTTTATGTATTTGAACATAAAATATAAGCAAAAAATAAGACTGCAGATGTCTACCCAACACATCTAACACACAATACCTCAAAAAGATTTAAGTTTTTTGCATTTAGCATGTGTCCAGTTAAAAGACTGATGCAACTATAGTATACCTAGTATCAGACTCCGATACTTGTTTAATTTTAAATTGAAAGTTGAAGACAGAACCACAAGAATGAACACAAGTCATTCCAACAAAAAATCCACTGGATTCAATATAGAGCAAATAAAAGCTTATATGGCAATTATCTGTTCAAGTAGAGACTAGACCCTGAACAAGACAAAGCCTGTAAACACATAATTCAGACTACCTTCTCCTCAGAAAAAGTAACTTCTCTTCCTTGTAAATATATCTGTCATTGACGTAAGGTCAACTGTTTCACAACTTTTCTGATTCAGATGTCCCCTGAAAATATGCTAGGTGCGTAAGCATGTTCAATTGTCTTCTGTTTTGATCTTTAAGTCCAAAAGGTATTGTATATATTTAAGTAAGTAACATGCATTATATACTTCTATGCCCAGTCAAAATAAAAAGCTTATACATTACCGTGAACTAGAACAGAAATATGAGTCTTCTACATCATCGGTGTACTTTTTCTTCGGCTTTGCAATTGAAGGTGTTTCCTGCTCTATTGTTTGCATATCTGAGGTGATTGAGTGAGAAATGCCACTGTCAACAGAAGAAAATAAGTATGTAAAGAGATGACAAAGCTAACACCTTAAAAAGGAAAGAAATGAAAGCCCAAATCCAGTTTCTGAAGCTTGCTGATAAAGCCCAAGCTATACAAACATACAGTAGTTTTCTGAAGTAGTGACAGGACTTCTGAACACAGACCATTCCAAAAATTGGAAAACACAGCAGTGTGACTTTTTCAGAGTTTTGGCTTGTAAAAGACAGACTATACTTATGGTTGGTACTATTTAGTGAAAACATCATGGCTACTTCCCTCACAGTCAGCTAATGGAGGCAAATATCCTACAGTTTAGGTTAACACCTGTCTGGCAGGTCAGAACTTAACTCTATCAGAAGCAATCCTGCCCCTTCCCTCTGACAGATACTAGATTCTTTGATGATATTGTTTAAGTTTCCATGACACACTTCAGTATATTTATTCGTTTCCTAAGTAAAATGAAGAATAACTACATAAAGCCACAGAGTATTTTAATTACAGTTTATAGAACTTCACATACCTTCTGGTGCTGCTAAACCCCATGCCAAGTCTCTCCAATTCACTTTTCTTCTTACCAGATAGATTAAACTTCTCTTCTTTTGTTTTAACATCAAGATCTCTGTAGGCCAACCGTAAAGATGATACACTAGAAAAAACCATACAGTTAACATATAGCTGTAAAAATGCTACACTGAGTGCCTAACCCAATAACACTGGTAGAAAATTAACAATATCTATTGTAGCGCTGTATGTTCCATGTTCACTGAAAATATTCATTATTAATTGGATTAAATTCCAACTATAAGGATGGGATACCTAAACTACCCCCTGCCTCCTACCCAATAAGTACAAATAAAGCTGAATATCTGTATATTGCCTATGCTTTTAGAAAGATTGTTCACCAGAACAAAATAAACTAGGTAACTGTCACAGGGTAAAGAAAGTTCAAGAGGCAAGAGTCTTCTGTGGAATACTTAAATTAACATATTTTAGATTTATTTCATGTTTTATTTATATGTATAAATAGAATGTCTCCTTATTTTCTGTGCTAAATGAGAATAACACTAAGGTTAGTTTTAAAGATAGCATTGGGCTATTTCTGTAGTAAATCATCAACTGTAGAAACATATATTTAATGGCCAAAAAAAAGGGCAATGGGGGAATTACTGTTTGGCCCACCTCATGTACATTTGGGTTTGTTTTTTTTTTAAAGCAATAATTAAAGTTTTATTTGCATGAGCTAGTCCCTGGTAGTATTTAAAATGTTGACAATTACTTAATTAACATGAAATTAGGCTTCATGTTTTACTGTTGTATATATAATTCGTACTTACAGTGGCTCTTCCTTCTCAGTTGTCTTACTGCTATGAAGTTCCTCTTGTTCCTTCATTTTATCTACAGCTTGTGCTTGTTTTTCAATCTCATTAAAGCTTTGGCTGCTCACTTTTTGTGCCCCCAAACCACCTTTTTTGGCACCAAGCTTGATTTATTAAAGAACAAAAAACAAAAGGCCCAACATTGTAATTTACAGTCAGCTCTGAAAGCAACAGCAAACACTGTACTCTCTTTGGGAGCATATGCAAACAGCAATGAAAATTTGAAGCAGAGAAAATATTTTTTCATGTTTTGACCTTCTACATGCTTCTTCTACTAACTTTTACAAATTTAGTTAGCTCTGCAGTCAAACACCCCAGGGCAATGAAACTATAATAGCTTTAATTGTTTGGAGCTTGGCATGCTCAAATAAGTGTTGTAATACGTAGCACAACTTTAGTTTCCCAATAATCATTTTGTTGCATAGGAATAACATAATAAAATTTGTTGCAATGAAGCCATTTGGTGCTCATTCACTTCATTCAAAATTTGTATTTAGAAGTGGCAAAGATTCTTCAATTTGTTTTCACAGGCAAGTGCTAGTGTGTTATCTTAAAGATTATGTATTGATTTATTCATATTTTCAATAAACGTGTACATAGGTATTTACTGATTCATGGTAGATGAGCAATATACAAGTTTTCTATATACGTGTATGCACAATTAGCCTTCGCATGTGACAAAGCATTGTAAACTTTTTTTAGATAAACACATCAGCTGAGAGATTCCGGTTTTGCACTCATTCTTTTAAAATAATTCTATTTCTAGTTCATATTACTTCAGTAGAGATATACATATTCTTTCATTCGCCAAAGATTTTAAAGACACTTAATACTACAAATATGAATAGATACAATGATGCCAATTCAGATGGGGGCAAGAGAACTCAAACTACTGTTCTCAGTGTCCCGTGTGTTTAATTCCTTATCTGCAACACTGCAGCAATATTAATTTTCACAGTACTCATATCTTACCCTTTTAATGCTTTAAAGTCTTCATGTAAAAGTTCTGGCCTACATACATATGGTTTTAGGCTCTGAAGCTACAGTTCACAAACTCTACGTGCCCCTGTGAACCTAGTTATATTCTTCTTACTGTAAGAACTCTTCTTACTTACTATCTGCATAAACCATTTAGAGTAAGAAATTCCTCTTGCATATTAGGGCCCTCTAGTGGGAGCAAGAAATAATAGGCTTCAATCTAAATTAACCTGCTCCAATAAATCTTCAAAATCTTTTGCCACAGAATAGCCCAGACTGAAAAAGTTACTCCCTGTAACGTATTGTCACCCTCATAGCCTAATATCAGGGCTATCTTCTTTGGCCTCAGGAGCCATACATTCAAAACCTCGTTTTTTCTAGCTAACTTGAGCTGTCTTTACTCAGATTTCAGGTTCCTTGAACCAGCATGCTCAACTCTCCTCATGCCTTCTTTACACAGACCAGATGCCTAAGAAAGTGCTAAGACCCCATCCAGAAACAGGTCTGTAAACTATCTTGAAGCCATCTTGAATTGAATGCAGCTGCAAGTTATCTATAAATACAGCCAAATACCATACTGCTATGTGCTATGAGATGAGGACTGTTCCAGAAACACATACTTGAATGTCTCAAACTCACCTTATATTGACAGACTATGCCACACATGCATATTTAGCATGTGTGTCATAACAGCACTCAAAAGTTGTATTGGAACTCCCTCTGTTTTCAGGATTTGCTACAAAAAGATCTCAATGCCAATTAACTTAGGTGAAAGACTGAAGAAACCCTGCAACCCAGTACCAGCAAGTGAGAAGAAAGATGTATAATACAGATAAAAATATGCATTATTTATATAAGACTTACCCCCTTCTTAGCTTGATTTGGCTTCTTTTTTATGAAGGTGGTGTTCTCTGCAAGGATTAAAGGTGCATTACTTGACATACAATTTTATTAATTCCAGAACTGCAGAAGATCATTTCCACAATATCTGCCTCAATACAGTTTTTGGAATTTTTTTTAATGCCTTGAAGTATTACAGTTTCTACACTAAGAGACTGAGATACTAAACTGAGTTACAGGGAACAAAGCTGTGAATATCTCCAAGAAAATGTGGGAAACTGCCTCTGATTGAGGATATGGTATCTCCTGCAAATACACAATAGTAATAAAATTACAGCTCAGTTTTCAGTTGTAGATACCTGCTTTTAAACAGAACAAGAATATGGTACTCGCTATTCTGAACCAGGCTAGAGGTCCACCTGATCCCGCAATATTTCCAAGATAAATTGTTTCCTGGATAGAAAGGTATTGGCTATGTTTAAAACCACCAATGATACAGATAAAACATACCTGTATCATCGTAAACAAAATCACAAACATCAACAGAGGTGACAACATACTCTCTAGATTGAATAGATTTGCTCAATTGCCTAAGCACAGAAGTGGGAGTCTAACTTTATACATAGTTTGCAAGTTCCAGCCCTGATGCTTTGTGTTAAATATTGAAACATAGAAAAAACAAACCTACATTCTGCTCTGCATGAAGTGTGACACAACTCCTAACCTTGGTATTTTTAATGAGACCCTAATAGGACTCACTACATTCCTTAAGGCACTATATTGTGCCTTCTTGACAGCTACCCTGAACTAAGGTAAATCTCCTACAAGCAAAAGTTTTCAATCAGTATCTCCTACTGAATGCTTGTACATACAGAAAAACTAGTTTGAGCTGAAATATAGTTGGAAACAGGCTGTAAGAGATGACTTGTAATTTCCCCTAAACAACGACTGAGAGAGCAGCCTGAGGGAAGCATGAAACAATGGTGAGAGATGAAGGGGAGGGGGAGGAGGCCTTCTGAGGAATGTCTCACACACTTGCAAATACCAGGCCTTCTGCTCAAAGAACTGATGAGGCTAACATCCGCTCATCTCGTGTGATTCATGTGGGAGGCCTGAGGAGCACAGGATGCGCCCAGAGGTGTCTGGAGGAGGAAGTCCTATGGAGACAGGACAGCGCTGATTTTCACCGGCAAGGACAAGAGAACAGGAACCTGCATAGTTCTCTGTTTCTTCGAAAGGCCACTGTGCCCGATGAATGATCTTTGCCTCATTATCCACGAAATGCATACTCAAGTTGACACNGGACCGGTGATCTCTTTATCTCTCCCTCTCTCGTTCTGTCTCTCCTTTCCTATCCCTCTGTTTCTTTTTCTTTTCTCTTTTCTTTTAAAGTTGTTAAGTAACGCAAGGCATACCTTACCACTCGCCATAATTCACTGTATATCTGTTGTTAAGTACCGCTAATGATAATTTGTTGTATATTTGTTACTAAGTAACATGAGGCATACCTTACCGCTTGCCACATTNACCCAAATCACGCTACACGTCACCGGGGGGGTGGGGAACCCGAGAAGAAACTGCCCCATCGCAGTGGGACTGGTCATAGCGCCCCAATGCACACACACCCTNCGCTAATGATAATTTGTTGTATATTTGTTACTAAGTAACATGAGGCATACCTTACCGCTTGCCACATTTTTGTTATATACCTAATCAATTATCATGGACCTAGTTAATAGCCATATTAATCACTGTAGAAATCTAATAAATATTCGTATGGACCTTGAGAGTTGTGCCACCTTAGTCACGCTGGGGACTTGCAAATCTGTCACGCCTCTCTTTTCTGAGTGGAGAGTGACACAGGCATATACAGAACAGAGATTCTTCACGTAAGATAGAGCTTGTGATGCTCAAAACAAACAAGAAAAGCACTTGTTTTATGAGAACATGCATTAAAGATACAAATGAGAAAACCTGTAAGTGTATGCAGTTAACTATTTTCCCTTGTATCCAGCTCACAAAAAACCCCAACCTAACAAACGAACAACAAAAAAGCCTGAATGATCAAAACCAAACACAACCAAAGTGAATATAAAAACAGTGACGAAGACCGTACCTTCCTGAAGTACTGAGTTAGTCCCAGTCACCACTTCTTTACTACCCTTGTGCTGCTGAGAATCAATAGTCATTCTCAGAAACTTCCTCCTGCAGGATGATCCTCAAAATGATAAATCACTGATGTATTTTATTCTATTCTATTTTCCTCAACTTTTTTTTTTTTTTAAACTTACTTATAGTATGATACACTCTTCAGTGTTAAGTAAACTAAGACTCTGGACACTGAAGATATCGTATTACAAATACAAGATTATTCCAGTCTAAATATTTATGTTCAGTTTTCTGAAAAGGGAGCAAAAACTACATCTAGATAGAAAGACTGACCTATTAGTACAAGATGTGTTTGCCTAGCATAAATAACAGGCCATTAATCACAACACAATGCTCTATTCCACCTGTGTACTTTAAAGGCAGAACTTAAAGCAGTCTAACAGGTGTTGCAAAACATTAACGGTCAGCTTTACTAGGTGTGATACCTGTTGCTTTTAAATTCATCAGGTCAGCTAAGATAAGAGAGAAAACCAGAACAACGCTAGCTAAAATTAATTTCTTAGGAGGAGTACACTGTTTAACAGAAGAAGCTGTAACACAAATTCAGATGTTTCAACTAACTCATGCAGACTGATATTGCAGTAAGTATTCCACATCTCTTTCCAGTCACATGTTCTCCGTACAAATAAATATTTAAGTACACTATACCAGTTGCTATCTTCTGCTTACACTCATTACCTAATGCACCTTTTGGTGATGTGCTAAGGCAATCAAGACTTGGTCCATGTATTGGTCCTAAAACATAAGGAATAACAAGGGTAAGAATATTAGAAGGCTCTTTAGAATGCTTAAAAATCCCAAAACTCATCTCACTGTACTCAGGGTACTGTTTGATACATCTAGTGTAATACATTACTTCTATCACAGCTTTACCAGTTGCTAAAAGAGCAACAGGCATCCAAAGATTGATCTGAAGTCTTTTGATTCAAATTTTAATTCGTATCTCTATTAAACATTATTAAAGGAACATACAGTCCCACACATTCTAGCATAACCTGTCTAAAAGGTCCTTCCTCTCCAAAATTCTTGCGTTACTAGCATGGTTAGGTTATGTAACTATTAAAGCAGTGCAAAAAGAACCTAAACAAAGAGACTACCAGAAAATTGCAGCTTATTGTTAACAAAGAATCAGTCATACCTTTATAGCATTCCGGAATATTTTCTGAAGTATTCTGCTGTACAGAAACTGGCTCTGACACCACCCACTCTGTATTCTTTGCCTTGAAAAAGATCACAAAATCAAAAGTGCACACAAAATAGAATACAGCAAATAAATATGAGCACTGAGCTCAAAGCCTGCCTAAGCATCACTGATTAGTTAATATTGGATTCTTATCATTACAGCTTCTAGGCTTAAAACCTGTTCTCAGAAGGGCAGTTATTAAAGTTACAAGAAATGCCTACCTTTATTAAAAGTGAGCTGGTTTCAAGCCACTCCTGAGCACCTGTGTTTCCCTCTCAGGAATTTCAGTATGTTTACCATCCAAAAAAATAACAGCTATTTTAACTGTGCTTTAGATTTATTTATTTATTGTATGCTGGCTATTGTCTTTACTCGGTAACACAGTACAGAAAATCTGGATCATTTATTTACATATAATCACCAAGGTTTCTCCCCACATTAAGCTCTTGCACTTCGAATTTTCTAACACCTAATTTGTGATTGTGAGCAGTCTTCCCAAGTCTTCCTGATGAGTCCTCCCACTTTCCTCAGACACATCCTCTTCAACTGGCAGGTTTGTGACCTGGTCACAACAATATCGGCTTATTATTATCTTTTCCACCAGTGCTGTGCCACTGCCAATTCACACTTATTCTTCCCTAAAACCTCAATCTCAAAACTTCCTGACATCTCTCTCAAAACATGCATACCCCAATAATCTCTTGCCCTGAGGCTGCTTGTCTCTACCCTCCTGCCTTTGCAGCTCCCCAAAAAATTTGCTGTGAAAATTTACTTTATCCTACCCATACATTCTCTTAAGAGGGTTTGTATGAAGTTCCTACTTCTCATCCTTAACCACAGAAATATTTACAACACTTTTCTGCTTAAAGTTCTTTATCTTGCCTCAGTTTATGCTCTTCCCACTCAACTGCAAGCATTCTTCCAAGCTGCCTTTTGCAAACAGAAATACGCCATTTATTTTTCTATTATCAGGACAGATGATTTTCTGGTAAAGACACTTGACTAGAATTCACAATAACTGGGTTTTTTTGGTCTTTGCAATAAGCATTTCTGAGTAATACAGCAATCTCCCCAGTCTGTAAAATATAAATACTATTTCACTTCTTCAACAACATTCAAATATTGGCTGTAGTAGAAGCTCCTAAAATAAAACAAATCAATAGCAAAAAGGCTGAATTTCCCTTTAAAATGCACCATTTTCAAACCCTCACAAATAGAACAAAAAAGTTACATTTTGAAAGGTCACAACTGAATAACCAAAAGGAAAAAACACACCACTTCTCATTTAAATTACAACTTTTTTCTTCCTTAAGTATCTCATATAGAATAGAAAGTCACTAAAAAGTTACGTCATTTTTACTGTGTTCTTTACCCAGGTGTAGATATGAGCAACTTGCATAGGTTTTTATCACTTGCTGCTTATGCACATGTACAACCACAACATCATGACAGGGGAATTAACATGCATATTAACTGGTGAAGATTTTTCACAAGGGCTAATCTGATACACCCAACCTCTTTGAATTCCTCTCTACCCCAACCTCATAATCATACTTGTGTTTTAGGTGTTCACAGACTGCAACTGTACTAGAAAGCAATTATAGTAGAACACTTAGTATTATTGCAATATTTAGGAATACTGCTCTAAGTTGAAGATCACAATTGCTGAAGTTGTTTTCACTGGTATTTTTAAAATACCAGACTCAAGAGAACCTTTGAAATATTAATCTGTGCAATAAACACACCATCTATCACCTTAAGGAGGTAGGACCAAATAAAAGAAAACCAACATTAGCAATAGTGGTTGATAGGCCAGAGGGTCAGGATGTCATCCAGAGGGACCTGGACAAGCTAGAGAGGTGGGCCCGAGCAAACCTTATGAAGTTCAACAAGGCCAAGTGCAAGGTCCTACACTTGGGTCAGGACAATCCTCGTTATCAATACAGGCTGGGGGATGACGTGATAGAGAGCAGCCCTGCGGAAGAGGACTTGGGGGTACTGGTGCATGAAAAGCTGGACAGGAGCCAACAATGTGCGCTCGCAGCCCAGAAGGCCAATCGCATCCTGGGCTGCATCAAAAGAAGCGTGGCCAGCAGATCGAGAGGGGTGATTCTGCCCCTCTCCTCTGCTCTCGTGAGACCCCACCTGGAGTAGTGTGTCCAGCTCTGGAACCCTTGGCACAAGAAGGACACGGACCTGTTGGAGCGGGTCCAGAGAAGGGCTACGAAGATGATCCGAGGGCTGGAGCACCTCTCCTATGAAGACAGGCTGAGGGAGTTGGGGTTGTTCATCCTGGAGAAGAGAAGGCTCCGGGGAGACCTTATAGCAGCCTTCCAGTACCTGAAGGGGGCCTACAAGAAAGCTGGGGAGGGGCTGTTTGCAAGGGCAGGTAGCGATAGGACGAGGGGCAATGGTTTTAAACTAGAGCAGGGTAGGTTTAGATTAGACATTAGGAAGAAGTTCTTTACAATGAGGGTGGTGAGACACTGGCCCAGGTTGCCCAGAGAGGTGGTGGAGGCCCCATCCCTGGAGACATTCAAGGCCAGGCTTGGTGAGGCTCTGAGCAATCTGATCTAGTTGAAGATGTCCCTGCTTACTGCAGGGGGGTTGGACTAGATGACCTTTAAAGGTCCCTTCCAACCCAACACATTCTATGATTCTATGGAAGTGCCTTTAACATTTTCAAAGAGGCTGTAAGTATTTTGGACGAAGAAAAAAAGCTTCTGCTTAACGAAAGTTTTAAGAACTGTTAAGCTTTACTGATAAAAAAACCAAGGTTATCACAGAGTACATTTAAATCAGAGCACTCCCAAGCAAGGAATCAGGAGCCCAAGTGAAATTGTAAGCCTACAAAAAAATATATTTTCATTCCACATTTAGCTATTATTTGGGTCGTTCTAAATTATCACCTTAGAAAGTGGTTCACATCCAGGAAGAGTTTTGAGACCCACGGAAAGGAAAGCAGATAAATGTTAACTCACTGACCTACCCTTTCTCGATAACGTTTTCTTTCAGGGTTTAATCGTCATAATAGATCACACAGTTAACCTAAGTGTTTAGAAAGCTAACAAGAAGTAAATACATGTAATCTATACCTTGGGAGAAACATGGGATGCAAAAAAGTCTTCCTCTTTGTTTTGAGGTGACACAGGTGGCATTCCACATCCATCTGTCCACAGCTAGAATTAAAAGACAGAGAGAGAGAGAGAGAGAATTTTACAGGACAATTGCATAAATATATTTTTTTCAAATGCACTAATCTTAAAACTACTCTCTTTTTTTCTGGTTAAAAATTTATTGATTTTTTTTTCATGGTACATAATTTTTCCTTACGAATTTATTCGAGCTTCAACATATGCCATTCCTGTTCTGTTTTTTGTGGGTTTTTTTTTTGTTTTTTTTTTTTTTTGGTTTTTTTTTGTGTGTTTTTTTTTTTTATTTCATACATCTTTGATATGTTCCCTCACATTAACCATTTCCTTCCTAACAAAATGCTCAGTATAAACTCTGCTGCAGCAATACTGTCAATATTTAGTATCACTAGAGCTTTATAATTAGGTTTTTTCATATTCTCATATAAGGTATTTTCTCTCTAATATTCTTATTTTGCCCAAAGCAAAAAAAAATTGAAACATAACACTAGTAGTCATTGGAAACAGTTTTCAGAATTGCATCAGTGTGGTTTGGTACTCCAATGAATTTTCACATCTAGTTTCAGAGTCCCAAAACCTCTGCTACAGTTAAAGCAGAGTTTTGCAAGACGCTAACAGCTTTGAGCAATGCCTGATCTCAGGGTGGGCTGGAGGGCCCACAGTGCCACAGGTTATTCTTAGCATTCTGCAGGACAGGACTGTAACCTGTGATCTCCAAGGTTACTCACAGGCAAATCATTTCTCATGGTTCTTTCTACGATGTGCAAAAGATACATGACCAAAAATAATGACCTCTGTCAAAAAGATTACTGAATGTGCAACAAGCTTACCTCATCATTCAACAGTTGACTCTATCAGTAAGACAGAGAAGAAATTTTTTTAAATGTGACAGAGGAGGGGGATGGTTGGTACTAAATCTAATTATCTGAATAATTTACTTCAGCAATTTAGCTAGCACATAATCACTTAAGGTTGCAGTACATCATTAAAAAAATATATTTATTAAAATTTTTAAATAATTAATATCAAACAATTGAACTGGATGGAATCTGTAATTGTAGCAAAATAATTACAGTTCTTCAAAGCATCAACTTAAATGCACATGGTATATTATATTTACTTGAACATGTTTTATATCTAAAGTTGTTTAGTAAGTCAAAACAAATATTCCAGAAATATACAAGTCTTATGAGGAGTGGCTGAGGGAGCTGGGGTTGTTTAGCCTAGAGGAAAGGAGGCTGAGGGGAGACCTTATTGCTCTCTACAACTACCTGAAAGGAGGTTGTAGAGAGGTGGGGTCGGTCTCTTCTCCCAAGTAACAGGTGATAGGACAAGAGGAAACGGCCTCAAGCTGCGCAAGGGGAGGTTTAGACTGGATATTAGGAAAAATTTTTACACTGAAAGGGTTATTAAGCATTGGAACAGGCTGCCAAGGGAAGTGGTTGAGACACCATCCCTGTAGGTATTTAAAAGACGGGTAGATATAGTGCTTAGAGATATGGTTTAGTGATGATTTTTGGCAGAGATAGGTTGGTGGTTGGACTAGATGATCTGAAAGATCCCTTCCAACCTAGGAAATTCTATGATTCTATGAAGTTAGTGACGTGATCTATATTGTCTATAACATTTATAATATAGAATTATTATAATCCATTTAATTTCATGCTTTGATGCATAGATTAGAAAAAACCTCAAAGCTTTCTCGCTTTTCTTTTAATCCCTACTCATCTGATCAACTTCAAATGAAACAGTCACAGACTTTAACAAGCTGAATTAAACAATCAAAACATGCTTTCTGTGTATGCGGAAAAGAGCTGTTGTCAAACTTATTTAATACCTCAGAAAAGTAATTCTGCATACTTTGCTAATAACTTCTTGTCAGCAACCTAACAATGTTTTGACAGCATGCATGAACGATTTCAGCATTGTTAATGGTGAACAGAAAGTTCATGACATACATAACTTGCTAATTTTTCAAATATTATTTTTGTAGGGAAAAAAGCAAAACCACACATTCACCTGTTCAAAACAAATCCCACTTAAATCACAAATATTTTGTAGCTAATTCTTTTAGCACTTTCACATTTTTACATGCTATACTTCTCAATAATAATTCTGTTCCAGATAAGCAAAAATAAAAACACTATATAGTTCATGGAGAAATGCTGACATTTTTATTATGCAATACCACAAGTATAATTTTGGAGCACACCTGCAAACAAAGAAGTTTCCATTTTGAAGAATACCTTAAGTTTCTGCCTACAACTTCTGCAAGTTACCGCAAATGTTAAAATTAATGTTTTGAATAACACAGAAATGATCCTGAAGTATACAGTTGAGCTCTCTCAATATTATTTTTCCCAACAAAAAAGGTAAGTTACAAATAGCCTACTCCCCAGCTTGCCTTTTCACTGCAATGTTTATCAATACCTTTCAAAGACAGATAATCTTCTGCATACCTAATTAGAAACTTAAAATGACTCTAGGGGGAAAGAAGATAAAGTTTTTCAGAAATCCTAATGACACAGGACACACACTACTCACATCAGTACCATGCTTTCTTGTTGCCTGTGTTGCAAGGGATTTAATCTTCTCCTTGTAAAGCTGAGCACCACGACTGTTATACTTTGCATTGGTATCATTTGTTGTGCATCCATGTTGATGGAAAAAAGCAGACTATGAAGAACACAGAAAATGCTATGAGAAACAGGTTTAAAAACTAATCCCATTTAACATAAAATATACCACAATGCAGAAAAATACCCTGCTTCTCTACCTAAATCTAATCTTTTAAATTATGAAGCCTATGTAGATCTCCAAAATAAAAAGAAAACTCCATTCTGGTAACCTCTTTATGTATAAATAAAACAATAGAAAACCCAAATACATTAGTGGGATGTTTTAAGCGCATATACAAATGCAAACTTGCAATCATATACGAAGAATCCTAGTTCTGAAACTAAGTGTAGAAAGGAAGAGGTAAAATTGATTGCCAGTACCTGTGCTTCAAAGGACATTCCTGATATTCTAAAAGGCATTGCTTTGCTTCATCTCTAGCATGCTAGAGAGAACAATGTATGTCCAATAGCACTAAAATGTCTTTATAAAAATGGTCTTCCTTCAAAAGTGTGTGTATGCACATACATATGTAGTCATATATATTTGTATGCTTGTGTATTCATATAAAAATATACATATATAAATGAAAAATTTTATTCCGATTTAGGATCTTAAAACAAAAGCAAATCAATACATTTGTATCAGAGTTCCACAAGTTGTTTGAAAGATCAAAAAAAAAATTTCGCAGTACCTAGAATTCACTAGCAAATCATACCATATATTCTTGCGCAGAAGAACATGTCAGACTATTACAGTAAAACATAATAAACAAGTTTCTGATAGGATCAGTAAGTCTAGATAAGCTAAGGTTATGACCTCATATACTGCAATCGCAAAGCATAAATCTAATATACAAGTACCAGACTTCATAGAAAAATTAGGCAACAACCATGCAGGAGAGAGATAATGACAGTCAACTTCTGTGATTACAACAGAAACAGTTATAAACATCACAGATGCCAAAAAGATTCTGCATTTTTGCATTTACATATATACACACCTATGAACTTGACATTCAGAGCTTTTTTTTTTTAATTCTGAAAACAAAAGGAACTAAGAACACTTCAGATTTTCTATCAATCTGATACATAGCTATAAAGCTCAGGACTGCTGTTACCCAAGATGCAGCATCGTCAGGTTGAGATGCTATGAGAAACAAGTTTAAAAACCAACCCCATTTAACATAAAAATACATCACAATGCAGCAAAATGCTCTGCTCCTCTACCTAAATCTAATCTTTTAAATTATGAAGCCTATGTAGATCTCCAAAATAAAAAGAAAACTCCATTCTGGTAACCTCTTTATGTATAAATAAAACAATAGAAACTCCAAATAGAATATAAGTTATAGAATACAAATGATTAATTTTAATCTGATAGTGCTTCTAAACAGTAGTTAGTAAAAACAGAATTTGGCCTTTAGTTGGAGCAAAAAGGGAATTTTTTTTTAATGCAATTAGAAGAAAAACGTTGATTTTACTTTTTAAAAGGTCCAGACAGTTTACTAAACTGGTCTTTAAATAATCTTCCTAGGCAAACCAAAACAGGCCATTGTGAATTTGAGGTATTTGAGGGGTGGCTGTGGGTATATTACACCTCTTGGTACAATGTGTGATAGAAACAGTGATATCCAAGTAGAAAGACAAAACTTCATAATTTTTCAGCATGATATTTTCATAAGCCGTGTAAGGAAACACAGTCACAGGAAGATGCCCATAAACTAGGTTTACAGGCTGTTGGAAAGCCAACTTTCAGCAGTTGTTAATGTTTCCCTGTTAAATTAGTCATGTATTGACAAGGAATCTGATCTGGCCTTTTCAGTGATTTTTATTAATGACTTGTAAGAAAAAATAAAACATTTGCAGATTATACCAAGATTGAAAAGTTGCAAGAAGTATGGAGGATGAAGTCAACATTCAAAGGAATTCTTAAAAACAAGGGGGTGGAAAAAAAAGAGAGACAATAAGGACAGACAATAGCTTCCAAGCCTAACAAGCTTCAATGTGCAAAGCAAATTCTTAGGAGTACATACAGCATTTGCATTTCCTCCAACTTGCATGCATCTCAGCTGAAACCAAGACCAATTGGAATCCAGTTCTGTAGATCTAAACAGAAGGAAATATTTTTAATGTTATCTCCAAAGCCATTTAAAATCTCTCCACCTTTTTTCTTTTTTTTGTAAAGTTTTTCTCCCTGCCCCACCTTCTAAAGTGAAAAGCATGCAGCTATGGAAAAAAAAATCTGCAACAATACACAATGTGCAAAACAAATTAATAAAGTCATGTAAAACTGACACAGTTTTTCAGACTGTAAAAGATCGAAAAAAGTGCAAGTTTTCCCTTTGAAAAAGCACTAATAAGATACATTTTCAGGAATCACATTTGAACTCTGTCAACAGCAGTGACAAACACATGTATGTCATGGACAAACTGACAATTTGAATGTCATATCACCACGAAAATTTTGGGCTCAGCGAGTATGAAGAAAATTAATACTGTGATCATTAGGAATGGATTCTCGAGAGGCCTCTTCTAACACTCTTGTATACAATGAAAAGGCAGCAGAGGAAGAATTTTATTTGATTGAAAAACAGCTGGGTTTATCTGCAATTCATTTTTGAATGCACTCACTCCAAGCAGAACCTTACATTTCAAAGATGTAATTAATTATTTGGCCAAAAAGGCCCCCAGGCCATCCGTTAGGATACTAATGTGAAACGTGACAAGCTCAGGGTGCAGATTTACTGCACCAACTGACTGATTGAGCCAAACAGCTGCCAAAAGGATAGCTCTTTACACCACCCCAGTACTAGCACTCAGGTGACACCATAATGAACTACTTCAGGGAGCAAAACTGGCAAAATGCTACTTAGCTGTCTGAACTGGCTTCATGGGGGTCTGACTGTGTATGTTATCACTGTACCACTGTTGAAGATAATAATAACATGTTGAAGATAACTAGTATTTGTCTCAGTCTTGATTTGGAGGAATGATAAAACACTCCAATATGTTTACTCTGTTCTTCATTTTCATCATCTTCAGTGTAGAAACAGACCTGCCAACAAATGTGCATTACTAATACAACAAGCAGGTAATGGGAATGGATGCATGGTGCAAATTCTGCTGAACTCTACCTATTTACTTAATTCCCCAGCAGCTATGAGATACATCAAAGCCAATACAAACATTAAAAAGATCTGTATCAGTGGTTGAGAGAAGAATTGGTTTTCCTCTTTGAGCAGGTATCTGAACAAACAAGAACATTAAAAGATGACACTTTTACTGTAAAAATACACAAATTACTTACCGAATGAAACTCAAATGAACACCAAGTGATCGATGGGTCCCTGAACAATCAATACAGAGGAAAACTCCATATGTTATGCTTGCCCAGCTAGGGTTCTTTGCTCCACAGTCAAAACATACCTTGAAGAAAATAAAGATCAGTAACAGGACTTGAGCATAACCACGTCTTATAGTTGTGTTATAGGTCACACTAACACCCCTGCAGTGATAAAACTTAGTTAACTCATCCTTACAGCATCTGTTGACATGACAGCTTCATATTATCCTAGTATTATAACTATAAAGAGGAGTTACACAATCTGTCCACACTTGTGTACCTTTGCCCTAACTAGACAGGACTACGTGCCTTCTCAGTTTCTGACTATAACCAGCGTACACAGGGGCCACAGTTTGAGAAACCGTGGGTCAGATAACCCACCTCAGCCTAGTTCAAATACGCATTTAATGCAGTACTTCCAGCACTACTGAAATGTGGAAGTGTTTAAGAAATATCTGCCCAAGGGCTGTCTCTCTTCATGACGTACCACTGAGTCTACTCTTTCCTCAGAATGTACATGTCACTGCAGTTATCAGCAGCACTAACGACACCATTACCTAGTTTCCTATATAGAATCCTTGACCCTTAGAGCAAGCCACTGAAATCCAGCTGTGTGAAGAAAGCATCCATGCTGTGTACTGCCTAGCCAAGCACCCTCTGCCAGACATGACTGTATGATGTATCACACATGCATTGCTGCACCAGCCTTTCAACTGTTCATAACATAGACTGGTTAAAAAGAAAATATGCCTATCATTACTGCATAGACAAATGCAAGATTTTCTTATCCTCTGCCACCACATTAGACTCCTAACATTCAGCCAAAACTACAAGAGGCATCTGTGTCTACATCTCATATACTTTACAGGTCTGCAGACCACAACTTTCAGGTCCTGTTTTGGTTATTCCGAATTTTGTACTTCTTTGGACAAGGAATGCAAGAACAAAAATTTATCTGATGCAAACCAATTTTCAAATGCAAGGAAGAACACAAATTTAAACAGAAATAGCTATTCCAAGTTAATGCCACGTGCACGCTTCTATTCCTGTATGAAAGCACTTCGTTATCTGATCGATGCTTTTTCAGTGGTATTTATAAAGGCTGCAAAGAAGTACTTCTACAGTAAAAGCATCTATGGGTACAGTCAGTAGCATCTAGTAAGAAATAACTCCATGGAGAGGCAAGCTTTTACACAAAAATTGTTGGAGTTCCAATCTGCAACGTTATCATTTGACATCCTCCTATAAATTTAATGCATCCTCAGACAGCAAGGGAAGTTCTAGCTATATGCAGAAAGAAAAAAAGAAAAAAAGTTTATTTTGAGTCAGCTGGGGACATATGGTACACCCTACAAGCAGGCCACAATGATTCCAGCACCTCCTCATCAGGCTGGAAAAATAAAAAGTTAAGAAGTCTCCTTGCTAGAAACCCCATTCACATAAGTAAAATAGAGATTTTTGTCTCTATTTCTTCGTATGTACCCAGTCAAACAAGACCTGAGTTTGCACTCAGGTCAGCTCACCTATCATTCAAACAAATTAATTTCAATTACAAGCCCAGGAGCAGTTTGAGGCTAAACTCCTCATCTTAATGCAGGTCTATTTAAGCTTGTACAGTCCAAATTTACCAAGCACAAGCAAAGTTCACCAGCAGATCCAGCATTAGCTCTTCCGACATAAGAACGTTTTAAGTCTGAGCTTAAGTTAGGCTAATGACTAGCAACACAAACAGAAAGCACGAAGGTCACAATTCCTGCATGTGCAAGTCGCCTCTTTTTCTCTCAACAGAGCCTCAGCATTTATTAATGCTAAGTCATTTATGCATCCCACTGTTGTATGTGGAAATACACTGACATACAGCAGCAAGAAGAAATAAAATAGAAGCTACACAGAATGAGTGACAAAAGGAGGGATTAGAGGGAGTCCCTGAAACAAGCACAGGTGGAAGAACAAAATACAGGGACTGAGGAAAAAGAAGAATGAGTAACTCTTCATGTATGCAATATGCTAAGAAGACACACAGCCTGAGTAGTCAGAACTCACTATCTTTTTTCTAATTCTCTCCATTCTTTGAAGTAGTTGCTTAAAAAACAACATGAGCCTTGTCTTCATTTTAAATTGTCTATTTTCAAGCTTTTTCTTAAAAGGGCAAAAGGAGGATGGGGAAAAAACAAGAGAAGATTCTGCTTGAAACCAAAGCTAACAGAACAGCCCTGGTCTCACTTCTAATGAAGGAGAGCAAAGCAGACTTACAGTTGTTAAGTCCTGTAGAAATTCTCTGGAGTAAAAACGGAAAACAAGAATCTTGAGTATCAGCGGGTGGTTAAAAAAACCCCACGTTTACAGAATTTCAGTTATAAACATCCCTAAAGATCCTCCTCCCCGATATAATTATAAGCACTTCTTAATTTCAAGATCTTGACAGTCAATTACATTATCTGGAAAGCTAGCTGCCACATAGCAGTATAGCTCAGTATCTTCACTTACGCAGGTGTCTCTATCAGCTATTTACCAGACACCTGTGAAAATTACTCATATGCTTTAAAACTATAGCTTTTAGGATTGTGATGCAAGCAGGAACATCTAATTTTCTTGTGAAAGTAATGTAAGAACTGCCATTTCCATCATGTTATGCAACAAAGATACAAGCATATTTCATTAACATTTAATTTTGCTTAGTTTTCTCAATTGTGGTGCTTCCCACCACATAAAATTTAACAAGAATTAGAAAAAAAAGATAAAACCAATTTCACAGCCACCCTATGAAATTGTTTCCATCTTAAAAGCAGATAAAGTATATTTTCTGTACTGATTTAGGTACAATTAAAATATCAAAATAATTATAGAAAATAAACTTAAAGGATATGCTTAAATCACCTATTGCTTTTAAAATACACTTGCATTCTTGTTTCTTATTTTGTGTTAAAGCATTTCAGGACAGCCTAGATTCAGTAACAGTCACTTTGGAAAAAAAAAAAAAAGAGCAAAAGCCCTAATGGAGATGTTTGTACCAGAGCAAACACAAAGATTTGGCTATAATCCACAGCAAACAGTCATTAAATCATACAACATCCACCTTGCACAGGACACCTATGCTAATAAATACATACATAATATATATTGTTATTAGATATGGAAATGTAATAACATATAGCCTATAGAAATGTTAGTCTTGTCACTTCAGAAGAGGCAAGCAGGTTCAGCGAGCTTATCCCTGAGGTCACAGTTACATAGATGCTTTCAACCTCCCA
The DNA here is from genome assembly GCA_013396915.1 of Stercorarius parasiticus. NCBI lineage: Eukaryota > Metazoa > Chordata > Aves > Charadriiformes > Stercorariidae > Stercorarius > Stercorarius parasiticus. Next base: position 14,259 of record VWZL01004582.1, on the reverse strand, counting down.
TCTAGTGGGGGTACTGCCACAGGGTAGCTCCGCATCTCCTTGTGCTTGCCATTCCTAGCATGCAAAGCTATGATACAGCTAGCTGCCTGAACACTAAACCAGCTAAAACTCAGGAGTCAGTTTCACACTTGGTCGAAGCTGATGTAAATCCAAGCAGCTACTCTCTTAGTTCCCAGCCACCGTATCCAGATATACTTTCCTTCTTCTCTTGCATCAGCAATAATAATCACACTTCTTGATCCTACTGGAAACTAGCACTGCACTGCTTTGACTCAGAACAAAGGTAGGTCCAACTCACATCACAGCCATGTGACCAGAAATGCCAATATAAGGGAGGGAACAGGAGCGTTTGCCACAGGAAGAAGATGGGACTGCCCGTTTTGGAACTGTCACTGTCCTAAAATGACTTAGGTGAGACATGATATACTACACTCTGCTCTGGGAAAAAAAACCACACCCACAACACACACTGAACAACTGATAAACCACAACACACATATTCCTAATCTAGGTGTTCAAGCAGGGACATGAATGCTACCATCAACAAAAGAAAAGAAAGAACCAGAGAGAAGAGAATGAAAAACTAACAGGTTCAGAGGAAAAGATCAATGCCAATAAAAAAGACTATACAGCACAGCTAAGGGTGCAAGTCTTCAAGACAGGTGAGCTTTACAAATGCTCAAGTTAACAATATCAAGTAGCTTAAGGACTATGGACATTTTTATATGTACAAAATACATCCTATTTAATAATTGTAATATGTTTGTTAAATGTCGTCAGGCAGCTCTATATTACAAAATACCCAAAGACACACCAAGAAATCAAAAAAACCTATTTCTCGTAAAGGAAACTAAGATCAAATTACAGATATGTAAATTTCAAGACAATTACTCAAATATCAGCTTAAACACTATAATCCACAAATTACACCACACATTTATTGATGAGAATTATTTTCCTAAGATCATGTGTACTAAGAACTACTGCGGAGCACCTAGCACAGCGTAAATGTACGTGCCTGCTTACAGTAGGCAGTCGTTAAGCCCAGATGCTGCACAGAAGAGATACCAGTTCTTCCCCAACTGTGTACGTGAACAAAACAGTTAAAGCATATTACCAAGCTTTTAATGCAGAACCTTTCCAATATTTGCACTTTCCCATGTCTTTCTTTCCAAGCCGGAAAGCCCTACAAATAAAAGGGGCAGACTGAGTAAGAGGAACACAAGAGAAAGGAAACAAAACAAGATGTAATCAAACACAAGAGGATAAACTGATGGCAGCAACAACTTCTACTTAAGAAGACTGGTCAGATACAAGAGCACGGGAGAATTGTGAGATCTAAGCCGTTGATGTTCCCCACTCTCCTTCCTCTCTGTCTTTACAGGTCAACATGAACGTGCTTCACTGCAGTGCTAATGAGTTCTCTGCACCTGAGCTATTTCTTTCAAACTGACCTAGTCTGAATGGCAGCACACATTGTGCCAATATTGCTTTGTCAACATTGGCACTAAATTTCTACGTAGCACCTAATGTGACAGCAAGGACAGACGGATATGCCTGAGCAACTGCGGGTACAACATCCAACTTCTTAAGTGTAGCATGGTAACGATGAGTTCAGTACAGGGGAACTGTCTGAGGCACTTCCTCTTCAGGCTTTCAACCCTTGCCACCTATCGGCAATATTTTCTGATTCTCTTGTGATCCCAGTACAGGAAAGAGCATCACAATAGCATTAGAGAACTAATCGACCTCTTAGACACAGTGCCAGTGAATTTCAGGAGCTTGTAAAAGATCTCTCTTCACTCTCCCTGTTGGGACCAGGACCTTTCCTTGATTAACTTTTTACCCCATTGCAAAGAAAGTTTTTAGGAATACTTGTATTAGAAACCAATGGGGGTGTGCTTTATCTTTGAGCTCTGCTTTTTCAGAAGCCATATGTGTGTCCATTACCTGTACAATCTAAATGATTTGTGTTCAAAGTGTGCAAGTCAGTTTTGGACTAAAGACAGACCTCCAGATTCATATCCCCATAAAACAAAACCAAGGTGTTTCTTCATAATGTTAATCCGAGGTTTCCTAGTGTTTTTCAGATACATTCCCAGTGTATGTCATAAAGCCAATACAATGGAGAAGACGGCACTAAAAAGCAGCACAGGAGCACATAGCTCCTGCTGTGTCACCTTGCGGTCTGAGGCACCTTTCCCAGTTCACAGCTAGCCACTGCACACCTTCACATATAACGGATACTAAAAAACTAACAGGGCTCCACACCACTGAAAAACTAAAGTCGGCACTGAAACACATTGAAGCATATTCTATATTCTAGTTAGTCACCGTTTTGGAACCTGCTTTTTATTTTTAGCCGAGCTGACCCTCCTTCCAGCAATTCTTACACACCAGGTATCCGGGAGCAGCTGCACCCCCCTAATTAGTCTAGTGGGAGGTGCCCCTGTCCACCACAGGGTTACTGGAACTAGATGATCTTTAAGGTCCCTTCCAACTCTAAACCATTCTATGATACTATGAATTAAGGGCTTAGCCCAGAACGCCCAGCACATCCCGCCAGCGGACTGCCCGAGCCAAGGCCGAGAAGGGCTTCCCCCGCTACCGGGACAAGCCGCCTCCGCCCGCCCGTCCGGCCCTTCTCGCTTCTAACAGGACCGACCCCCAGCAGCGGGCAGCCGGACCGGGGCGCCGGCGGCTCTGCAGGGCGTGACAGTCGGCGGGTACTCCCCCGCCCCGCCGGCAGTGCGACGTGTCACAACAGCGGAGCGCAGCCTTTGCCGCCTCCCCCGGCCCCGGCGCCCTTACCTTGTTGGTGGGGACGGAGCGGAGCCGCTTGAAGATGGCGGCAATGTCCTGCTTGCTGGGCTCGCACATGGCGCCGCACGGCAGGCGGAGGGAGCGAGGCGGGAGGGCTACGAAGGAGAGCGGTCACTGCCGTTACCGCCCGCTCGCGCCAGCGGGACACCTCACACCGCTGCCGCAAGTTCCGTTCCGCCCCGCCCCGGAGGCAGCCAGGCAGCGCACGCCCCCTCGGACCCGGCAGGGCGCGGCCTGCGGTTGCCGGCGTGGCGCGAGGCGGGGCTATGCTCTCCTCCTGGCCTGTCCACCGCCTCCCCGTTACCCTGGAGACGAGCGGCTCTGCTGCGTCAGCGCTTTGCGTTGGGCATGTTAACCGTCTCGCCGGGGGTAGCGGGACAAGGGTGTGAGGCGGCGGGTGTTTGGCCGTGAGAGGGCTGAGGCATGGGGAGGTGGAGGGCGGGCACGCCACGCTGGCCTCGCTTTCTCCGGGCCCGAGGCAGCAGCGACGTGGAAGCGTGGGGCCCGGAAAAGAAACCGGCGGAAGAAGACCAGCACCTGCGGCATTCGATGTCGTAAAGGTTCCAGCAGTGTTCCCTCAAGACAGGTGATAAAGCACATTATTATGCCGGTGAATAGACTCGTTTCTGCTCTTGGACTCAACACGTAGGTTGCAAGCACTCTGTAAAAGTTTTCCCTTCTCTTCACTAGCATTAAAGTACACAGCCAGGGACAAATGAGTCAGTGCCAAACCAGCACAAGAAAAAGATGACAGGTTAAAATTGCTTTCAAAAGCAGCATGTTCAGATCATAAATCTGAAATCATACAGCCTCTCAGAACAGGAAGCAGAATAATAGAAATATAACCAGGAACTGTGTAACTTACTGGTACCCCGACTTCAAAAACCTTGAGTGCCTGAACTGCATTGCACTAAATTTGGTTGTATGCAGAGACCTTCGTCACAGTTCTCTCCCTCACAGTTAACCTTACAGCGTGAAGCTCAGCAAAGGCAGAGATGCCAGGCTAATGAACCCTTTGCTGGAACACTAGCCAGGATGCTGCAGAGGTCCTGCAGGAGCCACTCCAGGTCCCTTGTGGCTAGCACTGGACTAAAGGTACAAAGTCCTTAAGGGTGGCCCTCGCAAAACAGCACAACAACTTTGTGGCTCTACAGAACTCAGACCAGCAGGCTTAAGGTGATCCATGGTAGGATCTTCAGGGCATGGCATCTTAGCACTCTTCATCAGAGACCACTGAGGCTCACAAAGCCATATCCCCTTACTCTTCTGACATAGGCAGGTAAGACTGCATAGTTATCCATATATGGAAAAAAAAAATCAGTTTAGACAAAATTTCTATAATTCTATCATTTTCTTTCAGAAAAGTCTAGGTTGGAAGGGACATCTGGAGACTGTCTGCTCTAATCTTCTGTTAAAAAAAGGGGCATAGATTGAGTTATCTAGCTGTCTAAATAGCTCGCTTTGCATGAAAATCAAGCTTCAGCCCCTTGGCCTCAAACCTGCATCACCTTCAGTGCCTTAAGAAATCACCGTCTCCCACAGAAGCTAACAATCCCCAGTTCTTACTGGTCGGTGGGAAAGTCATGCAGAGTGACGAGACCTGTTACTGCCTCAGTTCTGGCCATGCTGCATGAGGCAAGCACACAGTGAGCAGAGTCTTGAGTGCTGGTTCAGTGATTTCTGCTGGAGCATGTGCTGCCTGCTGTCCTGCATTGGGCCCTCAGCACTGCAACTGAGGCAAACCCTGATCAGTAGGAGTCAGTCACTAGTTATCCTGACAGGCAGCTGAATGCTTGAACATTTTACTGTGGACATTTGCTGGCAGCCAGCCAGCAACCTCTTTACTTCCAGATTAACTCTGTTCAGTTTGGCACTGTTACAGGTAGAGGGCCTGATGAAAGTATAGAATAACTGTCCAAAAATCCATTGATATGCATAAAGCCAAGTAACATGGGGAGTAGACTTAAAATATCTGAGCCTGTAGAGGCATAAGTTGTTGCCTATTTCATACCAACAAATATAATCACCCCCTGTAATTATCACTTGGGGTCAAGAATGCCTAGCAAGAAATGAATCATTACAAGTGAAATTTACATTTCAGGAAGGCATTGCCCATATAGTCGTAGGTGCTCCCTACAGTGCACTCCCCTCCAGAGATACTTGCCAAATCCCATCTGACTGCAGGAAGACTGCCATCCCAGCTTACAGTTGCTGGCCTCACAGGGAAAAAGTTGCCAAATTTCCACAAAGGAAAAAGAGTCCATTACATCAGCTTTATTACTATTAAAAAAAAAAAAAAAGCAGGAGGGGTACAATCTTGCCAGTTGATTGGAACTATTAACATTAGAAAAACAAGGTCATTCTGAAGATCGATCTGTCTGGCATGATCTTAGGAAAGGATGGTCTTATTTACCATCCCATACTTTCCCCAGCTGCACTGCTGCCTCCCCAGGCAATGGCACACAAAGGCAGCAAGCTCCTGCCACTGCTGCAACCTGGGATACCAAAAGTCTATCTTTGGGAAGCACAGGCCAGTAACACCAGTAGGGGGTCTGGTCCTTCTGTCTTCTGCTGGCCTCCTACTTCAGGAAGTGATACCTCTCTGTCCCGAGCTGGAATGTGAAAAGGCTGCTAGCTGTTCAGAGCCACCTTGAGCACACAGCTCTCAAGTCTTGATCCAGGAAGTAAGAAGTTTATCAGCCGATGATAGTGTTCAGAAACACACAGTACCTCTATCCTAAGGACATACTTTGCAATTCAACTATGTAGATGTGCACGCTAGACAGATTCCTGTTGCAGACTGCAAGCTCAGCTGATTGCTAGGAGATGAGTTCTAGACAAGATCAAAGAAAAGCATTTAGCATACACTCACGAACCTGAGGGAGGTAAGCAGGTCCTGGAGGCAATGTTAGAGCAGCCCCTAGGTTGCGAGAGAAAGCTAATATAGCAAATAGAGGTAACAGTAAAAGGAAGGCATGAGCTGGTCCATTACCGTCAGGGAAAAGGCAGTACTTGTAATTCACTGGCTGCTCTGCACATTGAGTAAATAAAAATAACCAAAAAACCCCCAGAACAAAACAAAAGAAACTAACTTACCTTCAAGGGTGCCTGTAGATTGGGCACTGGAGTGTCCTCTGCTTCAGCGAGCAGCCATTATGTGCAATGCAGGTCCTTACCCAGACCCAGTAGCAGACCAGCACTGCGAGTAAGACTGACTCCCCTGGTCTCACATTGCTTATGTCGTGAATCCCCAGCAGATTTTCATCTTGACAAAAAACTGTCCAAGGAGGACAGATTTCTTCCCTGTTCCCATTATCCACACCATGTTGTGCTGTCATTTAATTTGTGAGAAAAAATGCTGATTTCGTCAAGATATTTTGGAAATAGCCTCCATATCCCCTTCTCCCCCAGTGGTGACCTTGCCTAGTCCCAGGGGAGAAGCAAACTAGAGTCTAAATAGCGTAAACCATCAGAATAAGCCCTGAAAGGTGATGAATGTTTCCAGGGAACAGAGGTCAGCCTCTTGTTCTTCAGCACATCTGCAATTTGAGTTGCAGAAAGAGAGAACATGTGGAGAAAGAACAGCAGCAGTGGTGGGAAAGTGGACCATAACTGTTGCTTTGCAAGTTATGCCTCTGTAGTAATGTTATGTCTTGCTAGTGGTTTCCAAAAATGTCCAAAATAGACACATTTCTATTCCCAGTGCACACAGAACCATTTAAAAATTGCTTGCATGCCAGCCGGTCTCACAAAGATATACATGGAGGAAGAATTACTCTACACGTGCCCTCAGAAACAAATGTCTGGTAAGCACAGCATTCCCTAGAAGGGCTGTGTGTATTACAAGCCCTGTATTCAGGTGCCAATGCAGAGCTGTTCACTGCCAGCATGCCAGAGTATGACACTGGGTGTTGCTGTTTCACAAATCAAAACTTAAGGACTCTTATTCTTACTTACAACCCAGAATATAGTTTCAATTTGATAGGAAGAGAAGAAGATTTCATGACGAGAAGAATCAAACATTGGAACAGTTTTCCCGGAGCAACTGAAATGTCTGTCCTTGGAGGTTTTCAGGACCAAACCAGACAAAGCCCTCAGGCATTGAACTGCTTCCAGTTCAGTGTTGACTCCACTTTCAGCAGGAGGTTGGACTGGAGATGTCCTGAGGCCTCTCCTCCCTGAGTGAATACCCCCTTCTGTGCATATTCAAGCTAGGCCTAAAACAGATGGGTTGTCCCTGTAATACTTTGTTGGCACCCAATTTTTGGGTGCCAGAGATACTGTCTGAGCTGATGTGGCATAGGCAAAGCAACCTGGTAAAATGCATTCTCCTACTCGCATCTATCTATATGCCGCAACAAAGTCGCAGGCTTCTGGATCTTGCCAGACAGTCCCCCCAGGACATATGAATACAAAGAAGGATAACCATTCAGTATGATCTCAAGAATTGTCTGTTCTCTAGGTCTTTGGCTGATTTGAGGCACTTGCATCTGCATGGAGTTGTGTGGAATGACAGGTTTAGTGGCCACCTACTCTCTCACAGCCCTAAAATACTACTGTCATTCCCAACCTTCAAAGCTTTTAGTTCCATAAAATTCTATTAGTACTGTTGTCCAGTTATTATCAAGCCTCCCGTTGTTTGCTTTCTCCTCATATTGCTGCTGTAAAAGGACAGAATACAGGCATAGTCCCAGGTCACGCTAGCTAGGTCTTCATTACACTCCCAGTGCCAAAGGTTCCCTTAGAGCCAGAGAATATGTGTGAATTGTGCTTGATGTCCTTTGGAAAACTTGGTCACACTGAGCAAAATTTGTCACTGCTCACAGCTATATTGTGCATAATGAAAATATGTTGCCTCATGACAGTTGTATCTCAAGAAATTTTAGGCAAGCCTCCCTTTGCAAATGATATCCTTGAAGACACAACATAGTCCCAGACATGTATCCTTCAAGTACAAATAATCCGTACCGAAAATCTCTTCTCTAGAACAGAAAAATCAAGCATCCAAATGCCTACTCCCACAATATGGAAATGAAGTTTAGTAACTACATTAAAAACCAGTTGAAACCAGTAAAACACATCAGTAACACATTTAATTTAGTAGTACTGTATTGTTTATACTGATAACATCAAGAAGCATAACCACTTCAAAAAGGTCATGTTTCTTGGAACTTTCCACTCTCAGAAGTAGTTTACATCTAAACAACATGGCCCAGTACAAAGCCAAAAAGTTGCTATACCGTAATTTACAGACATCCGTCTGCCCCTGTCAGTGCTTTCATAGTACCACAAACCATGGGGCTCTGTGTTTGTCTAACAACTTAATCCTCAAAACAAAATTTTTTTCGCTCTCACCAGACAACCGATCAAAAATTGCAAACGTATACTGACTACTCCCCCACTAAAGGTGCTGGGAGGGAAAGCTGTTGCTCTGCTTTACAGTCCCTTGCAGCGCTTTCATAGCAACATAAACCTTTGTGTTCCGCACATGACTAATGACTTAAACCTCTTAATGTATTTTGCTCTCACCGCGGTCGGGATCAAAATTTGCAAATGTCGAGCAATTACCCCCACACCGATGGTGTCAGGAGGGAAAGCTGTTGCTTCTTCTCACTGTCTCTGGGAGGGCCTTTCATCACCCCGTAAAGCTTGGGGTTGGCGACTTCATCTTCAAAACAACATTTTTTTAATCATCCCAGGCTAGGGCTCAAAAATGTCAGCTGTCCAGCGATTACTCCCACACTAAAGGTGCCAGGAGGGAAAGCTGTTGCTTGTTCTCCCTGTTGCTTGGAAGTGCTTTCATTGCCCCACAATCCTTGGGGCTCTGCGCTTTCCTAGTGACTTCATCCTCCAGAAGATCTATTTTCACTCTCAAGAGGTGGGGCTCAAAAATTGCAAACATCCAGCAATTGCTCCCACATCAAAGGTGCCAGGAGGGAAAGTTTTGCTTCTTCTTATTGTCCCTGTGAAGCACTTTTATCGCCCCACAATCCCTGGGGCTCCGTGCTTTCCAGGCAACTTCAGACTCACAGACACCTTTTTTTCACTCTCCCCGGGGCTGGGCTCAAAAATACCAAATGTCCAGAGATTGCTCCCACGCCAAAGGTGCCATGAGGTAAAGCTGTTGCTTGTTCTCACTGACCCTGGGAAGCACTTCCATTGCCCTACAAACCTTCGGCTGCAGTTCTGTCAAATTCATTCTCAAAACCACCTTTTTTTCCCCCTCCCCAGGGCTGGGTCAAAAATTGCAAACATCCAGCAATTGCTCCCACACTAAAGGGGCCAGGAGGAAACAAGTGTTTCTTGTTCTGACTGTCCCTGGGAAACCCTTTCATCATCCAACAAACCTTTCGGCTGCCCACTTTCCTGGCGACTTCATCCTCAACACTACCTTTTTTCTGTCTCCCCAGGGCTGGACTCAAAAGTTGCAAATGTCCAGCAAGTGCTCCTACACCAAAGGTACCAAGAGGGAAAGCGATTGCTCATTCTCACTGTCCCCAGGAAGTGCTTTCATCGCCCCAGAAACCTTGGAGCTTTGAGTGTTCCTGGTGACTTCATCCTCAAAACAAGCAATATTCACTGTCCCCATTGCTGGGCTCAAAAATTGCAGAGATCCAGCAATTTCTCTCATACTAAACATGCCAGGAGAAAAAAGTTTTTCTTGTTCTGACTCTCCCTGGGAAGCGGTTTCATCACCCCACAAACCTTGGGATTCTGTGATTTCCTGGCGACTTCATTCTCCAAAAGACCTATTTTCACTCTCCCTAAGGCCGGTCTCAGAAATTGCAAATGACCAGCAATTGCTCCCACACTAAACGTGCCAGGAAGAAAAATTGTTTCTTGTTCTCACTCTCCCTGTGAAGTACTTCCCCATTGCACTTTCCTGGCGACTTCATCCTCAAAGAAGACTATTTTCACTGTCACCAGGGTTTGACACAAAAATTGCAAACGTCCAGCAAGTGTTCTCACAACAAAGGAAAAGCTCTTGCTTGTTTTCACTGTCCCTGGGAAGTGCTTTCATTGACACACAGACCTTTGGGGTTCTGTGTTTTCCTGGCAACTTAATCCTCCAAAAGACTTATTTTCACCAGGGCCAGGCTCAAAAATTGCAAATGATCAGCAATTGCTTCCACACCAAAGGTGCCAGGAGGGAAAGCTTTTGCTTGTTCTCACTGTCCCTGGGAAGCACTTTCATGGCCCCACAAACCTTGGGGCTCCACGCTTTCCTGGTGATTTCATCCTCGACACAAGTGATTTTTCACTGTTTCCTGGGCAGGGCTCAAAAATTGCAAACATCCAGCAATTGCTTCAATGATAAACATGCCAGGAGGAAAAAGTATTGCTTCTTCTCACTGTCCCTGGGAAGCGCTTTCATCACCACACAATCTTTGGGGTTCTGTGCTTTCCTGGCAACTTCATAGTCAAAACAACCTTTTCTTCACTTAGCACGTGGCCGGGTTCAAAAATTGCAGACATCCAGCAATTGCTCTCTTACTAAATGTGCCAGGACGAAAAAGTGTTGCTTTTTCAGACTGTCCCTGGGAAGCACTCTCATTGCCCTACAAACTTCGGGGCTCCGTGCTTTACCGGCACCTTCATCCTCAACACAAGCAATTTTCACCCTCCCAAAGGCTGGGCTAAAAACTTGCAAACATCGAGTGATTGCCCCCACACCAAAGGTGCCAGGAGGGCAAGCTCTTGCTTCTCACTGTCCCTGGTGGGTGCTTTCATTGCCCCTCAAACCTTAGGTCTGCATGCTTTCCTGGCAGCTTACTCCTCAAAAAAAAGCCTTTTTTCACTCTATCCAGGGCTGGGCTAAAAACTGCAAAAGACTGGCGATTGCTCTCACATGAAAGTAAAAGCTGTTGCTTGTTCTGATTGTCTCTGGAAAGCGCTTTCATTGCCCCACAAGCCCTGGTGCTCTGTGCTTTCCTGACAACTTTGTCCTCAAAAGAAAAGCCTTTTTTCCACTCTCCCCGTGGCTGTCCTCAAAAAGTTGTAAACAACCAGCGATTGCTCCCACACCAAAGGGAAAGCTGTTGCTTCTTCTGACTGTCTCTGGAAAACACTTTCATTGCCCGAAAAACCTTGCAGCTGCATGCTTTCCTACTGACTTCATTCTCAAAACAACTTTTTTTGCACTCTCCCCAGGGCCAGGCTCAAAAATTGAAAACGACCAATGATCAGTCCCATACTAAGATGCCAGGACGGGAAACTGTTGCTTCTTCTTACTGTCCCTGGGAAGCATTTTCATTGCCCCACAAACCTTGAGCTCCACGCTTTCCTGGCGACTTCATCCTCAACACAAGCAATTTTTACTCTCCCCAGGGATGGGCTCAAAAATTGCAGAGATCCAGCAATTGCTCCTACACCAAAAGTGCCAGAAGTAGTGTTGCTTGTTCTGACTGTCCCCGGGAAGCATTTTTATCACCCCACAAAACTTGCATCTACGTGCTTTCCTGGCAACTTTATCCTCAAAAAGACTATTTTCACATTCCCCATGACTGGGCTCAAAAACTGCAAATGACCAGCAATTGCTTCCACACCAAAGGTGCCAGGAAGGAAAGTTATTGCTTGTTTTGACTGTCCCTGGGAAGCACTTTCATCGACACACAAACCTTTGGGATGCATGCTCTCCTGGCAGCTTCATCCTCCAAAAGACCTTTTTTTCACTCTCCCCATGGCCAGGCTGAAAAATCACAAACATCCAGCAATTGCTCCCACATTAAAGGTACCTGGAGGAAAAAGTGTTGCATGTTATCCCTGTCCCTGGGAAGCGCTTTCATGACCCCACAATCCTTGGGGCTCCACGCTTTCCTGGCGACTTTGTCCTTAACATAAGAAATATTCACTCTCCCCAGGTGTCCTGGTTCCAGTGGGGATAAGGGTTAATTCCCCCCAGGCTCTGTCAGGGACACTGGTATTCCATCCCAAGTGAGTCATGCCCAGTCTGTAACCAGGAGCTGTGGGGTAAGGAAGGGGGGCAGGAAGTCACTGCTTGGGAACGTGCTGGGGTATCCCAGTCCAGTCAGTAAGCGGTGGTACCGTAATCATGTTTGTACATTCCTCTATCTGTGTGATTACTTTTTTTTTCTAGTTCCCTTTGCTGTTCTGTTAAACTGCCTTTGTCTCAAGCCATGAGTTTTGCCTTTTTCTTCCGATTCTTCCCTGGCGGGGGCAGGGGGAGGAGTTTGAGAGAGCGGCCACATGGTTCTTTGTTGCCGTCTGAGGCTAAACCACAACACCAGGGAAGGGCTCAAAAATTCATCACCACACAGACCTTGGGGCTCTGTGCTTTCCTGGTGACATCATCCTCAAAGCCGCTCTTTTTCACTCCTCCCCAGGGCTGGGCTCAAAATTACCAAATGCCCAGAGACGGCTCACACACTGAAGGTGCCGGGAGGGAAACCTGTTGCTTGTTCTCTCTCTGGGAAATGCTTTCATCACCCAACAGACCTTGCAGATCTGCACTTTCCTGGCGATCTCATAATGAAAGTGACCTTTTTTCACTCTCCCTGGGGCCGGCCTCAAAAATAGCAAGTATCCAGAGATGGTTCTCACATAAAAGGTGCCAGGAGGAAAAACTGTTGCTTGATCTCACTCACACTAGGAACCACTTTCATCACCCCACAAACCTTTTGGATCTGTATGTCCTGGTGATGTCATGCTCAAAACCACCTTTTTTCACTCTTGCCAGGGCCAGTCTCAAAAATACCAAATGTCCAAAGATATCTCCCACACCAAAGGTGCCAGGAGGGAAAACTGTTGCTTGTTCTCGCTCTCTCGAGAAGCCGCTTTCATCACCGCACAAGCCTTGGGGCTCTGCGTTTTCCTGGCAACTTCATCCTCAAAAAACACCTTTATTTCACTCTCCCCTAGGCTGGGCTCAAAAATACCAAACACCCAAAGATGACTCCCACACCGAAGATGCCAGGAAGGAAAACTTTTGCTTGTTCTCACTCTCTCTCAGAACCCTGTTCATCATTCCACAAACCTTAGGGCTCTGCACTTCCATGGCAATGACATCATCAAAAACCCCTTTTTTCACTCTCCCCAGGGCGAAGCTCAAACAAAAGGAAACATCCAGAGATTGTTCCCACACCAAAGGTACCAGGAGGAAAAACTGTTGCTTGTTCTCACTCTCTCTAGGAGCTGCTTTCATTGCACCACAAGCCTTGGGGCTCTGCATTTTCCTGGCGACATCAACCTCAAAACGACCTTTTTTCCACTCTCCCCAGACCCAGGCTCAAAAACATGTGAGAAGTCACCGGCCCCACGATCCTCCTTGCTACGGCCCCAGCTCACCTCTAATGCTCTTCCAATTCCAAAGGCGGCTCACAGAGCTCCTGCAAAACCAGAAGGTAAATACTTAACCAAGTTGACATATCTAATACTTCACTATTAGGCACCAACACAGCCCACAACTGCCTCACCTTCTCTGCCAGCTCATCAGCATGCCAACTTGCCCCTCCAAGTCTGTGTGCTGCATCTGAAGACTACAAAGCAAAAGGCACAAACTGAGATACTGCCGAAGCCTCAGCCTGCTGCAGTGATTCCCGGCTCCCACTCCTTTACCTTGGCTGCTCCCCCACCTGCCCTGCCATGATTTTGGGCTGCCGCTTTGTCACGGGTGGAGCGATTAACTTCGCTCATTAGAGAGAAGTAGTGAAATATTTATTAACATAAACCAGTGATTTAACAAAGTTAGCAGTGAATGCAACAGTGCTTTACGAGATTCGATGGAAAGGTACACTTGGTTGTTTACTGCATAGAGGACAGGGTCAGACAAGCTGTCAGGAAGACCCTCCTGTTGAGTCACGAGGCCCAGAAAGGACCCCCTTACTTTCCAGACTCCTTCTCAGAGAGGAGTCTATGTGCAGCTGGATTCAGTCCTAGTCCCAGACTTGGCCAACGGATTATGTCTAAAGGCTTATACATGCACAATCAGTCCTTTATATTACTTAGCTAAGATTTCGAAGCTTAGCATGCTATTAGTCACTTAGAATATGTTGAGGTAAGGAATCTCTCAACCTCGAGGAGCCTCCTGCTGTGTAGGAGCAAAAGGGCTCTTGGGCTGTCCACTATTTATAGAGTAAGATAATTGATCTATGGGCATATTCGCATGGGAACAAAATATTTAAGTCCCCACTCTGGACAGTGTTCTGACTGTGTTANCCTGAAAAAAAATGGCTACTTCAGCCCACTACTCTTTGCTCACCGTGCCAGGGTTGACTCCAGTGCCAACATGCTGCTTTACTACTCACTTCACACCTTCAAAATTGAAAAGGAAAAAAACATCACCAATCCGTAATATAGTCACACAGCCACCAGTCGCATCATCCCTCTTACACCATGTTCCGACCCACGTTCTTACGGTGCCCCACTAGCCCCCTCCTTTGCTCTTCAGTGTGCGTCTTGTCCCTCTGCATCTGAAAA